>NW_020720761.1:0-10682 GCF_900518725.1 Notechis scutatus
TAGGATGTCTTATTTTTGTGTTCCCTTTATTTTTTTGAGCAGTGTATTTTATAATCTGCATTCAATAAAGATATCAGCCTGTAGTTTTTTATCTGTTGTAAGTCTGAGTCCTCCTTTGGTATGAGCGTAATATATGCTTCTGTCCATGAGTTTGGTAATTTCACTTCTAACAATACTTCATTAAACACTTCCAACATTGGTTTACTTAAAATATTTTCCAAACCTTTGTAAAGTTCTGCTGGTGGTCCCTCTGGGCCTGGTGTTTTCCCACTTTTTGTCTCTTAATTGTTTCTATTAATTCCACCATTGTTATACGCTCATCTAACATGGCTTTTACTGTTTCAGATATTTTAGGTAGTTCTGCTTTTTTAAAACATTGTTTTATTTTGTCTTCTGAGACTATCTCTTGGTCATATAATTTTCCATAATAATTTTGAATCACTTTCTTTTCGTCCTCATTTTGATGATAAAGATTTCCTTCCTCATCCATTAATTGTTGTATCAGGTTTTTTTCTTTCTCCTTTTTCAATTTGTATGCCAGCCACCTTCCTGGTTTATTTACATTTTCAAAGAAATTTTGTTTAGTGTTTCTAATTTTTTTGTGCTAATTTTTCTTTATCTGTTATATTTAACTTGTGTTTTATTAATTCCATTTGACTGTTTAAGCTCTTTTTTGTGGTTCTTTTTGTAGTTCTGTCTCTCTTATATTCTTCTAATGTCTTTTGATTTTGTTTCTTCCTCTTGTTTTTCTTTCCCGTATAAGTTATGACTAAACCTCTAATATATGCCTTGGCTGTATCCCATACATTTTGTAGTGAGGTCTCTTTTTTTCTATTCTCTTCGAAGAAAAAGTCTAATTCTTTTTCCATGAATTGAATAAATTCCTTATCTTTTAATATTGATTCAACATCCATCTTAGTTTTCTTTTTTTTCCTTTCCTTATAACTTTTATTGGAGTATGGTGTACCCAATTACTGGTTTCTATATTTAGTTCTTGTACATTAGCTTTCAATTCAGCTGACATCCATATCATATCTATCCTTGACCAAGATATATGCATATTTGAATAAAATGAGTATTGATTTTCCTTAGGATGTATCTCTCACCATGCATCTTGGATGCCTAATTCTTCAGCCATTTTTTAAAAAGCCTTTGGTAATGTTTTCCTTGCTTTTTTTATTCATTTTCCTGGTTTTATAATCTAGTTCCACATCTACAATTGCATTGAAGTCTCCCACTACACAAATATGTTCGTACTTCAGTGGTGGGATTCGAATTTTGTTTACTACCGGTTCTGTGGGAGTGGCCTATTTTGTGGGTGTGGCCTGGGGGTCATGTGACTGTGGGTGTGGCTTATTTGGTGGGCATGGCTTTGTGGTCATGTGACTGGCTGGGTGTGGCTTGGCAGTCATGTGACTGGCTGGGCATGGCTTGGCGATCATTTGGATGGGCGTGGCGGTCATGTGACTGGGCGTGGCTTGGCGGTCATGTGACTGGCTGGACATGGCTTTGCGGTCATGTGACTGGCTGGGCGTGGTGGTCATGTGACTGGCTGGGCAGAATATTTCCCCTAAAAAGAAAAGTAAAAACTCAAGAAAGGCAGAAACTCAGCCCCCCCAAACCTTTGCTAATGGGCCATTACTCTGGCCTAGGCCAATCTCTTTTACATAACAAAGATCTACTCCAGGTAGAGCTATATAAGGAGTTGCCCAAAGCCCTTTCATTACATCATCATCCAGCAAGGCTCAACCAAGTCTGGGACTCAGGACAGCCTAGAGAGTTGCCCCTGCATGGCCCCATGGGAGTCTGACAACCAATCAGAATACAAGCTCAAATTAAAATCCCAACAGAGGGCATTCTGGATTTAAAACCAGAAATATTTTGTTGGATTCATTTAATTTTACACATACAACAGCTGCTAGAATTGTGTTTGCACAACAATGGAAAAAAAGATATGAAAATGAATTAAAATATTAGAATGTGCAGAAATGAATAAATTAACAATTACAAATTTACAATCAAGGAGAAGGCTTAGAATACTTTTTAATATGGGATTTCTTTTATCAATGGCTAACAGAAACAGAAGTTAGAAATGTAAAAGTATAAAAGAAAACACCAATTATATAAGTTCAGTAAAAAGGATAAGCAAATATTAGTATTTGATCATTGTTAATGAGTAGATAACTTTGAAAGCATACACCCCTCCCCCAAAAAATACTGCAGATAAGAACTAGTTTTTTACTTAATCCCCAGACAAAGCCACTGCAATAAAAACCCTGGATTGTTCCCCCAAGGACCCAAAACCTCACACCAGAAATCTCAGCCCTTCTGCCTTTAAGAAACCCCCAGGCAAACAAGCCAGACAACAAAAAGCACCACTACAGTACAGCCATTATTAAGGTAACTCACCTGGACGTCCCCTTTTCCTGATTCCTGGCAAAATTAACTACCGTGACAGGAAAGACAAAAGACCCAGGCAAGAACAAACGCAGGGCAAACATGGATACTCAAAACCCATCAAGCAGGCTCAGCTCCAGAAATCTCAACATGTTAAAACCAGCTTTAATAACGGTGAAGTGTTATACCCCAAAACAAGTTACTAATTTTCTCAGAACTCATAAAAGCAGCCGCACTTCATGTAAAATGTCCCCTGGCCTGCATGCTGCAAGCATCAACATCAAAAAATGCTAGGACATGTTGTTACGTGCCTATAAATTAAAACTATATTTTTAGATTTTTCCAGCTGTATCTACCTTGTGAATGTGTGTAACATGACTGGATTGGCAGCAGACCCACAAAACTACCCAACTGAAAACACACTCCTTACACAACTGAAAACTACATACACACACACACTCACAAAGCAGATACAGCTGGAAAAATCTAAAAATATAGCTTTAATTTATAGGCACGTAACATTTCACACAATTCAAAAGAACTTCCATACACACACAATGACAATCGCACAAAAATAGAAAACCAGCTAAAATTTCCTAAATTTTATATGACTATTTCCAAAAAAAAAAATAATAACACACTTACTGCTTTTTTCAAACAGGGGGCTTCAAGCAAGTTTTAAGACTTGTGGACTTCAACTCCCAGAATTCCTCCTCCAGTCATGTTAGCTCAGGAATTCTGGGAGTTGAAGTCCACAAGTCTTAAAACTTGTTTGAAGCCCCCTGCCCTGATTTAAATAAGAAAAAAAAAGGCACGTACTTACCCAATGGAAGAAAGCAGGCAGGCAGAATCAGTTGCTCACTGATGAGCAGCACAAAAGCAAGGCAGGGGATTGCAGCAGCAGTTCGGGAATCGGGAGAAGACGTCTGAAAGAGGTAGGTGCTTGCTGGAGGCTGGAGGTGGGAGGGAAGTGGGTTCTTTTAAAAAGGCTTCTCAGAGGGCTTTTAGAAGCCCTGGGGGGGCAATCATGGAGGCTTGGAAGGTCAGGACGAGGGCAGGCTGCGGTGAGGCGATCCAGGGGCCTTCGGCAGCCCGGTGCAAACCATTGCGGCAGCTTGGTCGGCTGCATGAGGCCCCAGGTTGGAGGCCATGGCCTCCGGATGCAGCCGGAAGGTTGGGACGAGGGCGGGCTGTGGCGAGGCGATCCAGGAGCCTTCGCCATCCCAGTGCAAATCATCGCGGTGGCTTGGCCGGCTACGCAAGGCCCCAGGTTGGAGGCCATGGCCTCTGGAGGCGGCCAGAAGGTCAGGACAAGGGCGGGCTGCGGCGAGGCAATCCAAGGGCCTTTGGCAGCCCGGCGCAAACCATCGTGGCGGTTTGGCCGGCAGCGCTAGGGCCCAGGTTGGAGGCCATGGCTTCCGGAGGCAGCTGGAAGGTCGGGGCGGGGGCAAGGAGCTCTCCAGGAGCATTTTGAAGCCCGGCGCCGGGGTGGCCAGCCCACAAGGGACCCGTGGCAGCTTGGGAGCTATGCCAGGCTGCAGATTGAGGACGCGGCCAGCGGAGGCTGCTGGAAGCTTGGAGCGAGGCCGGGCAGTGGGAAGGAGTGCCGGGGATTCAGCCCAGGGCCGGGGCTGGGGGGCGGGCGGCTAGCAAGTCAGTACTTACCTGGTCCTGTTGGCAGGAGGAGGCCGGAAGGTCCATTGGGAAGAGTAGAGCAGAGTCAGTCTCAAATCAGCTTAGGCAGGCAGACGCAGAGCAGACTAGCATGCGCAAGCAATAGGGCCACGTGGCGAAGTGTTTTTATATGGAGGGCTTGGGATGGGCTGGCCGAGCATCATGCAGGTGGGGCAAGCGAGCAGGCGGGCAGGGCAAGCAAGCAGTGAGAGCAGCAAGAGGACGGGCGGGGCAAGCAAGCGAGCAGTGATCACTTGGGCGACTGGGAACCGGTTCGGGGGTGTGGCCAGTCAGAAGTCGTTAACGGTTCCGCGACCCACGCCAAATTCTTGCTGCCGGGTCGCCAGAACCAGTGCGAACCGGCTGATTACCACCTCTGCTCCGATTCTATTTTCTTATGTAGTTTACTAAAGAAGTCCTCTTGTTTACTGTTTGGTGCATAAATTGCTACCAGAAGTATCTGTTTATGATTCATTGTTATCTCCACCATCAAAATCCTCCCTTCTTCATCCATAAATATTTGCTTAGCATTTATTCTTTCTTTTATATAGAGAACTACTCCTCTCTTCTTATGTTGTGATAGAGAAGCGTATAGTTTCCCAATTCTGGGGTATTCCAATAATTTATTAGGTTGTTTTTTTAATATGTACCTCTTGTAAGCAAATTATATCGAGCTTTAATTTTTCTAATTGATTAAAAGTCCTCCTTTTTATAGCCGAATTCAATTCATTTATGTTAATTACAATAGTTTTATTTCTCCTTCCATAATTTATTTGTTGTTCTAGTCACTCTTGTCTCTCTCTGTTCTTTTACTCTTGCCCCTTCTCTCTCTGCTATTTCCTCTGATTCTCTTTCATCTTTTTTTTAAATAAAGTTTTATTATACGTTTCCTTCATTTTGTATTACAGCTTCAATTTTACAACTGTGATATACTGGTTGTATCAACGTTATACATTATGCATTCTATTATACCTCCTATGTTCAACCATTTAGCTTTTCTTTATACAATACCATACTTATCTTTCTTATTCTTATAGTTCTAACTGCAGTTTCTATAACTAAATGCGTCGTTATACACCTCTATCAATGGAGGTCCTATAGTTTCTTGTATGATTTTATACAATTCTATGGGCAGTCCATCTGGGCCGGGGGTTTTATTGGTTTTTTTGTTTTTGTTTCTTAATTGCCTGTATTACTTCCATTGTTGTTATTCTTTCATTTAGCAGCTTTCTTGTTGATTCAGTTAGTTTGGTTAAGTCCGTTTTTTCCAAGTATTGTTTGGTGATGTCTTCTGGTATCTTGAGTGTAGTTTCTCAAAAAATTCCTGGCCTGTTTTCTTTTTATCTTCATTTCAATGGTACAGAGCTCCTTTCTCATCATGTAATTGTTGTATGATTTTCTTCTCTTTTTTAGCTTCTATGCTAGCCATCTACCTGGTTTGTTTGCATATTCAAAAAAGTTTTGTTTTGCCATTTTGATTTTTTGTGCCATTTTGTCTTCTATTAAATTCAATCTATGTTTTACTAGCTCCCTTTTCTCCTTTGTTTTATGACTTTTAGGGTCTTTCTGCAAATCTAATTAATTTGTGGAGCTCGTTCTGTAATATATTTTGCTGTTGTTTCTTTTTCTTATTTCTCTTTGCCATGTATGTTATTGTTAATCCTCAGATTATGCTTTTGCCATGTCCCACATGTTTTGCAGTGATGTTTCTTTTTTGTTTTCTTTGAAAAAGAATTTCATCTCTTTTTCCACCATTTGTATATATACCTTATCTTTTAAAATGTTTGGATTCATTGTCCATCTCCGGTACTTCTTTTGTCCCCTCCATACCACTTTTATAGGATTGTGATCAACCCATGTATTTGTTATTATGTCAATATCTTGTATATCTACTCTCATTCCCGCAGTCATCCACACCATGTCGATTCTTGACCACAATTGGTGGAAGTTTGAGTAGAATGTATATTGGTTTGCTTTTAAATTGAGTTCTCTCCACATATCTCGTAACTCCAATTCCTGTGCCATCTCAAAAAATGTATTTGGCAGTGTTCTCCGTTTTTCCCCTTCTTTTACTGCTTCTAGTCTTTTTTAGCATCAACAACTGTGTTGAAGTCCCCTACTAAACATAAATTTTCATAGTCCATATCTATTATCTTTTTATATAATCTTCCATAAAAATCTTCTTTTTTGCTATTTGGGACGTATATTGCAACGAGGAGCACTTGCTTCTGATTTATTGATATTTCTACCATTAATATCCTTCCTTCTTCATCTGTATATATTTCTTTGGGTTTCAATGCTTCTTTGATATACAATGCTATTCCTCTCTTCTTTTGGCATGCCAGGGATACGCCTAGCTTCCCCATTTTAGGGTATTCTAGTAGATTACCATATTGTTTCTTAATATGGGCTTCTTGGAGACAGGTTATATCCGAATTCAGTCTTTGTAATCTTATCAGCATTTCCTTTCTTTTGATAGGAGAGTTCAATTCATTAATATTCATTGATATCATCTTAACTTCCTCTTCTATCTTTCTATTGATACGTAGGTCTTGCTCTTCTAGTTGTTCTTGTCTGTCTCTAGATTTTTGTTCTTGCCCCTTCTTGCTCCACCTGGTTTTCTACCCTCATTCTTTCTTCTTGCTCTGTCGTTTTTCTTCTACTTGGTGTTCATCTTGGCTTTCACTTTCCATTTCCTCCCTACTCTCCTGCTCTTTGTCTGTTGTAAAATGGTGTTCAAATAATTCATGCACTTTGTTAGGTATAACATTGATACCCAACAAGGTTTGGGTGGATAAATATATAAACTAAGGTATCATAGTTTAAGTGTTTGTAACTTTAAGCACCACACTGCATGTAATTAGCCAATTAAGGGTGCGGTTAGAAACTGCAATAAGAGGAAGCAGGAGAAAGCTTGCTGCCTGCTGCCTACTGGCTTACTGCCTACTGTTTTACTGTTTACCGTTTGCTGTTTACTGTTTACTGCTGTTTACTGCTGGATACAACTGTTTATTACTGTTTTACTGCGACTGTCTACTGTTTGATCGTTCTACTGAATATCCAGCGTTATCCTCTGGAGAAAGGCATCGGAGGAGGAGAAGATATCTTTATCGGCTGATAAAGATATAGTAAGGACTATTATCTGGACTGAGTTAGTGAGTCTTACTGAATGGATATATTGTGAATGACATACGGACTGATTGACAATGCTTAAACTCTAACTGGATTAAAAACTATTTAAACTACAAACAGTGTTTGTGTTCAGTGTGTGTATACTCTAAAACCCTTCCTCTTTCATTTGGCTGCCTGGCTTGACTGCTGCTGCATACTCTGCTAGGGGTTTATCCCCAAAACACTAACACACTTTATTTAATGTATCAATCCTAAATTTCTTGTCTTGCCATGATATCAAGATCCCTTCCGGTATCAGCCATCTGAACATCACACTGCTTAATCAACTGCATGGTCAAAAACTGATATTTTCTCCTCTGTTCTGACTCTCCTGGGCACTTGTTTTAGTATTTGAATTTCTCTCCCTTTGGGTTCATCTCTCGTCCTTCTATATACTTCATCTCTCGCGGTCTTTTGGGTGGACCTCACGTGTACTTCTCTTGGCAGTTTGTGCCTTCTTGCGTAGTTTGTGTAAATTCTAAACACTTCATCAAGATCTCCTTGTATATCGTGTTTGCTTTTCTCTAGTACTGGCACCAGTAGGTCTATCATTACTGTAGCCAAGTCTTCCTCTTTATCTTCCACTATGTTCTGGAATCTCAGGTAAAAAGATGCTTTTTCCATTTCCAAAAAAAGTGTTGTGTCTCCAAAGTCCCTGTTGGCCAAGGTTAATTTTTGTTCCAATTCTTCCATCTTCTTTTGTTTGTTTCATTCTTATCTCTACAGTTTGTATCCTCTGTTCATTCTTAATTATTGTTTGTTGAATGTTCCCTATTTTCTTATCCATCTTTCGAATGTCTCCTTTTATCTCCCCCATCTCATTCCTCATGTCCTCATGGTTTCTGGATATATTTTCTTGGGTCTTTGTCATTGTTTCTTTTATCATAAGCAGCATCACCTACATGTTCTGCATAGAACCTGCCTGCTCCACCCCCAACATGCTTTCTATCGGTCTCTGGCTAGCCAAGGGCGATGTTTTACGTGTTGGTGTCGATGATGCTTTCTTTCCAATTTTTGTGATAGCTGATGTGCTTGTTATCTTCCAAAATCAAAGGGTATTTTTCCCAAATATTTTACAATAGTTAATTATGCCCTTCTTTTAAATTCCACGTTTCTCCTACAGTCTCTCTTCAACACCTTGTTATTAATGCACTAACAATCAGTCCATCCCCCGTCACATAAGCAACATATGTCTGTCCAATATATCTATACAGTTTAAAATAATAATAATAAAAATAAACAAGTGCTCCTTAATATTTGATAATCAATAATGGTTACAATTTCATCCAGTCCTTAGATTATTGAAAACACCTTTCGTATTAATATTTTCATAATCCTCCTTTTTCGATGGTCCAGTTTATAATCCAGTGGGTTTTATCCCTTTGTTTAAGTTCTTTGAGTCTTAAAGTTTATGTAGTTTGTAGTTCCAAAAGTCTCCACATCTCCACAAATTTCCACGTGCTATCTCAAGCAATACTCAATTAACTATAAAAGACTCAGATCCATCTGGGTGTTTTCACTTCTCTAACATCTACTATATGTCCCAAATGTCCTTCCTTAATTTCTTAATATATTGCATCAGTCACCTTATTCCAACAAAACAATCTTGTCCCTAGATGGCGCTTGTGCACTTTTCAACGCTAATCAAAAGAAGCTTTCCCCATGTTTTATTTTCAGTCACTATCGGCACAAGGAGAAAAATAGGTTAAAATATTTCTTAAGAGTACTTATCAATTGCCTAGTCTGGATTTCCTCTTCTCAATCTTCTCTATTTTCTTTTTTTCCAAATGTCTTGTGTTCTTCTCCGGAACTGTCAAAGGCTCCAGCCACTTAGTTGTCACTGTTCTCCTAGGGCGGAAATCCTGCCCCAGTCTTTCTGAGTCCCACTTTCCACTTCTATGTTAAATCAAAGTAAATCCTAAGCAAAGCCTTAGTAATACAATGTCTTCATCCAGTATACTCACGTTGCTTCTTAATTCTATCTTCCTGGTTCTTGCCTGGCTGTCACGGCTTCAGATCCGCCATGTCGGCTGACTTCTCTCTCACCGGTGTCGAGGAGTTTCCCTTTATACAGATCGCACTTCCCCTCGCTGTCTTCACGGCTTCACCTCTGTCCTGCGAGAAAAATCAAACAGGGCTAACGGCGCCCCATTTCCCTGCTCCATTCGTTGTGACGTCACCGGAAAGATTCTTCCATCTTTTTTTGTATCATAGCTCTCTCCTGTAGCTTCTTCTTGTTTTCTGTCCTCCTTTTCCCCTCTTACTATCACTCCCTCTTGTAATCCATAATAGTGGTCATAAAATTGTTCTGCTTTTTCTATGGAATCTAATCTATGCCTTTGCTCCATGCAAGTCACCAATATTCCCTCTGATGTCAGCCATCTAAAATTTACTCCATTCTTAATAAGCTGTTTTGTCAAAATTGATATTCCCTTATCATCTCTCTTACTGTTCTGGGAATCTTGTTTTAGAACCACTATTTCTTTCTCTTTATATTTTATGGGTTCATCCCTTGCTCTTTGTAGTATCTGTTTTATTGCTTTTTTAGTAAATCTCACATGTACCTCTCTGGGAAGTCTGTTTCTTGTCACATATCTGGTATGAACTCTAAATATTTCATCCACTTCAGCAAGCACCTTTTCTTTGGATCTCTCTAAAATGTTTGCCAGCAGCTCTCCATTATTTCCGCCAAATTTTCTACTTTTTCTTCTTTGACGTTCTGAAAACGTAAGTAATCAGTCTTATCCATCTCTAAAAGTATTATTGTTCTCTCCTGATTTTTATCTGCCAGTGTGAGCCTATGATCGACCTCTTCCACACTTTTCTCTGTTCAGCTTTCTCTTCCACTTTCTGGATGCATTGTTCATTTTTAGCCATCATTGGTTGAAAATTTTCTATTTTATCCTCTACTTTATCTATCCTTTCCTTGAGGTCTTCACGCATAACTTGGAGGAGGGCTTTCATCTCTGCCTGCATCATGTTCATCTTTTCTTGTTGAAGCATCACGTCCAGCGATCTGTGACCTGCTGGGTTAGATGCAGCTGATGATGATGCTGAGGATGGCGCAGATGTGGTTTTCTTCATTTTATGCTTTAATTGTAACTGTACTTTGATTATAATCCCAGAGAAACGTGATTATAACCCACAAAGCCAACGCGATGAAACCATTATTTGTAATCCAAGGGAAAGGTGAAAGTATAAATTGTAATCCAAGAGTTATTAGATTGCTAGCCCTTCATTCTTCAAAAAATGTCTATTCTCTTCTTAAATTGTAATCCACACAGGCCCACCAAATCCCAGAGTTCAACCAGTCAATTGTCTTGTATTTTCCTTGCACCTTTCAGCTTCTGCCAGTAGGTGTCACTGTTGCTCTGCTTCTCTTCCCTTTTATATATACACTGCTCAAAAAAATAAAGGGAACACAAAAATAAGACATCCTA
>NW_020720763.1:285-10680 GCF_900518725.1 Notechis scutatus
GAGGTTGACAGAGCAAGCGGGGAATTTCCCTGCCAACTGTAGAGAAGCTTAGTGGCGACCCCTGGAGGCGGAGAGATGCAATGAGCGGCCGTGGCGGGAATCTCGGATTTTTCTCGGAAAGAGGACAACCTCAAGCAAGCAGGAAGGACCGATGGCCGTGGGGGGCATCATGGGAGGGGTTAAAGCATTAGGATAGGTCCGTTAGGATGGGATAGGGATTGTCTTGGAGAACTTCTGTGTGGTCGATAAGAGTCAATAATGACTCGACGGCACACAATCAATCAAATTAAAAGATTAAGAGAGTTGGAAGGGGCCTTGTAGGTCATCTAGTCCAACCCCCTGCCCAAGCAGGAGACCCTACACCATTTATGACAGGTAGCAATCCAAACTCTTCTTGAAAGCCTCCAGTGATGGAGCTCCCACAACTTCCAAAGGCAAAGCTGTTCCATTGGTTGATTCTTCTCACTATCATAAAATTTCTCCTTATTTCCAGGTTGAATTTCTCTCCTTGTTCAATTTCCATCCATTATTCCTTGTCTGGCCTTTGGGCGCTTTAGAAAATAGCTTGACCCCTTCCTCTCTGGGGCAGCCCCTCAAATATTGGAAGGCCGCTATCCTGTCTCCCCTGGTCCTTCTCTTCACTAGACTAGCCAAGCCCAGTTCCTGTCGCCGTTCTTCGTATGTTTTAGTCTCCAGTCCCCTAATCATCCTGGTTGCTCTTCTCTGTACTTTTTCTAGAGTCTCAACCTCTTTTTTATAGTGCAGTGACTATAACAGTGGAATCTATTGATCGATCAGTGGAACAACTTGCCTTCAGACGTTGTGGGAGCTTCATCACTGGAGGCTTTTAAGAAAAGACTGAACAACCACCTATCTGAAAAAGCATAGGATCTATTTATAGGGTTATTTATTTTATTCTATGTACAAGACAACAGGTTTCAGTATAAACATAAACATGAAGGAAGTAAACAAAGGAAGTAAATAGAGATAAGTGGGGACAGTAAGAAAGGGACCGTAGGCACGCTGGTGCACTTATGCACGCCCCCTTTAAGGACCTCTTAGGTCTACGGTAGACCTGGGTTGGACTAGAAGACCTCTAAGGTCCCTTCCAACTCTGTTATTTTGTTATTCACAAAGGCCACCTTAGAGCTCCTAATGGTTTCTCTGCTGTGAGGCTTCTGTGGGGTCCATCAGCCTGGTTGGACTGCTCCATAGATGTCCATAAACATGCCTGAGAAGTTTACTGTTTGACATGGTGTAGAATTTCCTAGCTGAGCAGGGGGTTGGACTAGAAAGTAATGCACACCAGAACAACTAGACACAAGGATAGTTTTCCTCCCGAAAGCCATCACTCTGCTAAACAAATAATTCCCTCAACACTGTTCAACTATTACAAAGTCTGCACTACTATTACTATTAATCGTCTCATTACTCATCGCCCATCCCCTCCCACTTGTGACTCTATGACTGTAACTGTCGCTTGTGTCCTTACGATTTATATGGACTGTTTCCTAGTATGATTTGATTGCTTATTGTACCCTATGACTAACATTAAGTGTTTTACCTCATGATTCTAGACGAATGTATCTTTTCTTTTATGTACACTGAGAGCATTTGCACCAAGACAAATTCCTTGTGTGTCCAGCCACACTCGGCCGATAAAGAATTTTACTCTATTCTACCCATAACCAGGAAACATACTTCCATATGTGGTGGACATGCCCTCATGCATGGAGGTACTGGCAAAACATTAGATCATGGTTAGAGAAAATAATGAAACAGAGAGTGAAATTTAAACCAGACATCTTTTTATTAGGAATGCTAGAACCTAACATGTACAGAAAATACCAATATTTGATGCTCGGTATCATAACGGCGGACAGAATTTTTTCGCCCAAAATTGGAAGCAGGCTTTGAACACCCCTACAGAAGCCACAATTATTAATAAGATATATCAATGCGCAGAGATGGATGGATTAACAAAATTATTATTAAGGATAAAGAAGGAGAATATTATAAAATATGGGATGTTTGGTAGGAATGGATAGGAATAAGACACAAAGGTGTCAAATGATCTATGTAATACTATAAAACTACAAAACAATAAAGTTTTTGTGTAAATAAATGTAAATAAAAATGTATATATGTATAAAATACCTAGAATGACGAAGAATCCAAGACAGATGTATATGACATTAATAGAAGATATTTACAATGTAGACACTGCTATAGTAACGTTGTAAAGTGTGGAAATTTGTTTTTAAACATTAAAACATTGCACAAATAAATTTCTTTTTTAACAAATAAATCTTTCTTCAAGTAAAACCAATGAACTATTTTTGTAAAGTTTTTTCTTTTAAAAAGATACATCAATATCATTTTGTAAACAGTGTGGTATCTAAGTGTCCTTTATTTTGATACAAAATCAATAATAAAAGAGCATTACTAAATTAGTCCAATTTACCTGGTCTAAAGTTGTTATACATAACTGTATCAGCACATAATCCTTCATTTTTCAATTACTGACAATTGCTATATCCTTCTAATAGTAATAACATTATTTTGGGCATACCTAATAACACCCTTTTTCAAATTCTAATCTTAACCTCCGATATTCACTTTACATATCTTAAATAAAGGTATATATAACAATATTCTTTTCATCCTATTCCTCACCCCATTCTCTATAAACCCATCTCTAAACCTCAACTTTAACCTCTAATCTCTATCCACTAAAATTAATCAGAAAAAGCCCAGGAAGGTGATGCAACCTATTGTAAACTATTATTATATTAAACTATCCTTGGACCCCAAGCCCTCCCCTCCCCTTCCTCCCTCTCACCCCATGTGGCCCCTACCAGTCCACTCACCTACACTCACTAAGCGGCCTGGTTGCTCCCTGGATTGGAGAAGAAGACACAGAATGAATGAATGTCTTGTCCTGTGAGGAGGAGAAATCTCTCTCTTCTCCATTCAACCTCTTCAGCCTCACAAACTTCTCAGAGGACATAAAGCTTTTCATTACTTTATTAATTAAACTTCCATCCCACCCATCTCATTAAGGTGACTCTAGGCAGCTCACAGTAAAGTTCAATAAAATCCCATGTGGAATATTTAAAACAATAAATAAAAACCAGATTCCCCCATCAGATCACGTTGCCTTTGCTCTGACAAGAAAATCCTGTCCAGAACGATCTGGGAGAGGTGCACGGACACCATGGAGGCCAGGAACTCCTGGGCTGCTTCCGAGGCCAAACCCAGGGATGGCAGATTGAAGTCTCCCAGGACCATAATCCTGGGCCAGTCCATGCCAACCCTGAGAGGGTCTCCAGCAGCTCAGCCAGGGAGGTGGCCATGCGGCAGGGAGGCTGGTACAGTAGCCACAAGCCCATCATGTCAACCCAGAGTCAGAAACAGGGAGTCCCAAATAGAATCGTGGGGTGGGAGCGTCCTGAGTGCCAGGAGAGATTCTCAGGGGACCCCTGGAACCCCAACAATCCTGCCTGGGATCTCGGTTGGGGCCACACCCTAAACCCATCTGGGCACATTGGAAGGGTCCTTGTAGGTCATCTAGTCCAACCCCCTGCCCAAGCAGGAGACCCTACACCATTTCTGACATATGGCAGTCCAATCTCCTCTCGAAAGTCTCAAGTGATGATGCTCCCACAACTAACAAGGAAAAGCTGTTCCGTTGGTTCACTGTTCTCACTGTCAGAAAGTTTCTCCTTATTTCCAACACGGAGACTTCTCCCTCCTCCTCTGCAGAACAAATCAGTGCAAGGAAAGTGAATTTTGTGACACCCGGCTGACTTTCATGCCTAAGGTGGGACTAGAACTCCTGGTCTCCCCTGGTGCCTTTACCTCTCAGCCTAAGTGGGTGGAATTCTGGTCTGAACTGTTGGAGTTCGTGTCTCTTCCTGAAATTAAAGATGGGGGAAAATATTTTGAAGCATTAGATAAGATATTTAAATTTGTATGGCAAGTTAAAAAAGCAAGAATAAAGTAAAAAATGCTATAAGATGTTAAAAGTAGAGGTGGGTTTTGGTCTTCCAGATTGGGTGCTATACTACCAAGCATCAGCACTTACATGGGTGAAAGAGTGGATTAATTTGAGAAATACAAGATTACTAACACTGGAGGGTCATGATCTGCAATTGGGATGGTACGAGAAGGGTGAGATACATAGATATTTCCAGAGGCACTACATTAAGAATGCATTACTGTTAGTATGGACCAAAATTTAAGAGCAACATTATTTGAAAATACCAGTTTGATTATCTACAATGGAGGCGTTGCAGGGGTGGGATTCTATCGGTTCTGTCCACTTCTGTAGAACCTGTTGCTATGAAAAGCAGCAAACAGAGAGCATACATAGAACTGGTTCTGTCTGCTGCTGTTTTGGCCCACTCGCTTGCCTGGGCTCTTACCTGACCTTTATTTCCTGCTTTTTCAACCGCAGCTGTTTTGCGTGACACAGCTGCGGTTGAAAAAGCAGGAAAAAAGTGATTTTCAACCACTGTGCACTCGCATGCAGCGCTGCTCAGCTGTCCAGGCAGCTCAGCAGGTCGTAAATTCCACTCACACCTCTCACGCAACTCATGCATGCGCACACGATGCAGAGCGTCAGAACCGGTAGTTATACCGGTCGGATCCCATCCCTGAGGCGTTGGTACATCCAAAAGTTATGAATATGGAAAAAATCATAAGATACAAGGACATACTATATGAAAGGAACTAAAAACAAGAACTAAAGAGATTAGGGATTGACCTATCATAGTGGCCACAATTACAGATACAACCCAGATATGAAAACGATAGGAAGGCGTCTGGGTTTTATAAAGAACCAAATGAGCTAGACCAGATTCTAAATCTCTATAAAATGTTTAATAGATGGCACTTTTCACCTGCAAGAATAGCAAATATGTACAAAGATAAATCTGTTAAATGTTGGAAATGTAACCAAATACCAGGTTCATATGTGGTGGACGTGTCCCAAAGCAAAAAATATTGGAATAAACTTCGAAGCTATGATAGAACAACACATAAGATTTCAAACCTGAGATATTCCTGTTGGGCATGCTACCAGGAAACTATAATAAAGGTAATACATATCTAATTTTACATATTTTAAAAGCAGCCAGGATTGTATACGCACAATACTGGAAAAATGAAGAAACTCCCACAGACGAGAATATAATAAAAAAAGAACTGGAATGTGCAGAAATGGGTAGGTTAACTTTAAAAATCAAAGAAAAAGAAGACTCTAAATATTTTTTAAAGGGGGGGGGGACTCTCCTCTTTTCATCCCCTCATCCACCCAAAGTCTTGGAAAGAGACAGAGCAGCTCCCTCCAACTTACCCTGGTCTGTTGGATCCTCCGTCACTTGCTGGAAAAGAAAGAAAAAGAGGGTGAGAAAGTCGCTCTCTTGGCTTATAGATGGAGTATCTCAGCTCTTTCTCACTCCAGCTCCCTCCCTCCCTTTCTCTCTCTCACACACAGTCAAAGACCCATCAATACATGGAGAGAGTTTGAACCAAACAGCTTTTGCTAAAAGGCCTCAGAAAGAATTCTTAAAATTTATATGTATATCACACAAAGCCAGAAGTCAGAGCTGATCTAAAAAGAAACAGATGGATCCAAGCTTTCTTTGAGTAACCAGTTTGTACTTAGAGAGCCTTGTAGTGGGAGACCAAGAGGAGATCCACCTGGCATCCCCCAAAGCTCCTTTTCTTCCAAAATGCCCCCTTTGGACCCCTGATTTTATGGAGCTTCTGTGTCAGCTGGTGTTCAAAATCCAGGAAAGAAATACTTAGACTCTTGTAATTAGAGAAAAGATGTCTTTTACTGGAAGTCAGTGGTAGCAACAAGAAAATTCTGAATCTGGGTAAATAGGCACGCACATCACATATATCAAGGGAGTGAAATGTTCCCACCCCCAACAGTTCAAACGGTTCTTCCAATTAAAAGTTGTGAACTACAGCATGCGGACATCTCCAGGTGGTGATGATTAGTTGACCTTGGCTTACTCAGATAAAGGGTTGCAATTGCGCAGAGAAGAGAAAGCTAAGCAGGAATGAGAAACCCTCCCCAGTTTATACAATATTAGTTAGCAACATTTGCAGCTTACATGCCATACATTTCTCCCTTCTACCCCCCGTTACTCATGGCAGCCAGAAAGAAGCAAAGGAAAGGAGGAAGATCTTGAAGGCTGACATTCGGCCCTCCTAGAAAAAAAAGTCAGTCCTGTAAAAGAGGGAAATATAAAAGGCACGACTGGGACGAAGGAAAATGCTTCCAAGCAACCAAATATTGGAGCCGACCCCTCCGTTGTCGAGAGTCTAGAATTTCTTTAACTTCAAAATGTTGTTCGCCGTCAATAAGCAATGGTACAGGAGGGTCGGTCTGGATCGGTCTCAGATCGGAAGTATGTTCAAGTTTTAACAAACTAACGTGGAAAACCGGGCGAATTCGTTGAAGGCTTTTAGGTAATTTCAATTGGACTGTCACAGGGTTTACAATTCGTTCAATCGAGAAAGGACCAACATACTTAGGACCAAGTTTATTTGACTTTTGAGTGGTTTGTAGATATCTAGTGGACAAAAAGACTTTATCGCCCACTTGATATGGGTTTTGTGGAGTCCTCTTTTTGTCTGCAAATTTCTTATGAGCCCGATGTGCGTCATCCAATGCTTTACGAGCGACTGGCCAATTAGGCTGGAGTTGTGTTATCCATTCATCTAATGACTGAATACAAGGCCTCTCACAAGGGAGTTCAGGTATGGGTACAAAGTCTTGTCCCGATGCCACCTTGAAGGGAGTAAATCCAGTACTACTGTGGATAGAATTGTTATATGCGACTTCAGCAAATGGTAATAGGTCAGTCCAATTATCTTGCTGATAGTTTATGTAACATCTAAGGTACTGCTCCAATACTGCGTTAGTCCTCTCACATGCCCCATTGGTTTGGGGATGGTGGGCGGAGCTTAATCCCTGGGCGGAGTCCAATAACTCCAGGAACTCCCTCCAAAAGTTCGAGGTAAATTGAACACCCGTCAGAGATTATGCACGCAGGAACCCCATGTAATCTATAGACATGCAATATAAACAGTTTAGCCAACATTTTTGCAGATGGAATCTTCAAACAAGGTATGAAATGTACTTGCTTGGAAAACAAATCAGTTACCACCCAAATAACTGTGTTTCGCCCGCTTTTGGGTAATTCCACTATAAAGTCCATAGAAATTTCCTTCCACGGAGCCGTTGGTCTAGCCATATTTTGTAATAACCCTGCTGGCTTACCAGGAGGTCTCTTGGCTGATGCACAAATAGAACAGCTAGCCACATAAGTTTCAATGTCCTTCTTCAAAGTAGGCCACCAGAATTGCCACTTAACTAGGTGTAAGGTTTTCACGAATCCAAAGTGACCAGCCGCTTTAGAATCATAAGCTTGTTGTAAGATTTGGCTCCTCAGTTTCTCTGGCACATACAACTTGGCTCCCACCCAAGCTAGTCCATCTCTAACTGTACAGCTATTCGAGTGAGCCAGGAACCAATCATCGAGTTTTAGAGCATCCTTTAATTGCGCAGTTAAATCATTCGATAGATCCACTTCCTTCTTCTTCTTTTGGGCTCTAGTAACTACAGGAGCTGCCAAATGTTCGATTGGGACAATCGGCCGTACTACTTCCTGGCGAGCACTATTATATTGAGGTAGTCTAGATAGAGCATCTGCCATGAAGTTCCTCCCCCTGGAATGTACTTCAATGAAAAATTAAACCTTTTAAAGTACTGAGCCCAGCTAACTTGTTTGGGGGACAGCTTCCGAGGCGTTTTTAAGGCCTCTAAATTCTTATGGTCGGTCCACACCTCAAACAGGTGTTTTGCTCCTTCCAAGAAATGTCTCCAAGTGAGAAGGGCCCAACGAACTGCAAAAGCTTCCTTTTCCCACACTGCCCACCTTCTTTCGGTTTCAGATAGTTTACGGGTGGTATATGCACAGGGTTGTAAAATCCCCCTGTCATTAATTTGCAACAAAACAGCTCCCACCGCCACATCACTCGCATCGGCCTGGATTACGAAAGGAGCATCCATGTCCGGGTGCTTTAGCACTGGTTCAGCAGCAAACAGTTGTTTCAGCTTTTCAAAGGCCGTTTGACATTCCATGGACCACTCCAGTGGCTTACTAGGCTTTGGTTTCACCTCCCCTTTGGTTTTTAGGAGGTTCGTGATAGGCAGTGCTATCTTTGCAAAAGCCGGGATAAATTGTCGGTAAAAATTGGCGAATCCCAAGAAACTCTGAAGTTGTTTTCTGGTGCATGGGGGGGGGCCCACTCCAACACGGCACGCACCTTCCCTGGATCCATTTCTATGCCCTCATGTGAGATGCGATACCCCAAATAATCCATTTTCTCCTGATGGAACTCACATTTGGACAATTTAGCATACAACTTAGCTGCTTGGAGTTTCTTTAAGACTGACCGCACCAATTTCACATGTTCATCCCAAGTCTCTGTGTATATAAGGATATCATCGAGGTAGACCAAAAACCCCTTGTATAAATGTTCATGTAAAACCTGATTAATCATCTGCATGAATACTGCTGGGGCTCCCTGTAGGCCAAATGGAAGAACACGGAACTGGAAACAACCTATCGGGCAGTTAAAAGCGGTTTTC
Organism: Notechis scutatus; assembly: GCF_900518725.1. The sequence continues at coordinate 8,960 of NW_020720763.1, forward strand.
CATTCGTCCCCTTCCTTAATTCAAACCCAGTAGTACGCTTCTCTTAAGTCGAGCTTCGTAAAAATGTTCCCCTTGGACAAGTGGGCCAGCATGTCCTTCATCAGGGGGAGGGGGTACACGTTTTCCACGGAAATGGCGTTCAAGTTTCTGTAATCAACACATAAGCGAAAGGGGCCATCTTTCTTTTCACGGAACAGTACTGAAGCCGCTACCCGGGGTCTAGCGGGCTGGATGAAACCACGTTTCAAATTTTTATCGATAAACGACCGCAGCTCCTCTAATTCCTGCGGTATCATCGAATACAGTTTCGGTTTCAGGAGTTTCACTCCAGGTAAAAATTCAATACTACAATCTGTTGAACGATGAGGGGGAAGTTCATCTGAGGCCTTCTCACTGAATACTTCCTTTAAGTCCCAGTATTCCTCCGGAATTTTCTCCTCCCACTTCAGTTCCTCAGTGCCCGTGGAAGCTAGGTCAATAGGATTCTGGAGTTTCGGTTGAGATCGCACCTCCCCTTCCGGGGGCTGGTCGGTACGTATACACAATGACCCTCTTCTCCAATTTATGTGGGGGTTCCATTTCTGGAGCCAGGGAAATCCCAGTATTAGCGGCTGTTCCACCCCAGGGGCCACAATAAAAGACAGAGTCTCTCTATGCTTCCCCATCGTCATTTCTATGGGTTCCGTTATGAAACGTACAGGCCTGCCCCCCGCCACTGATCCATCCAATTGGCAAAAGGCTATGGGCGTTTTTAAAGTTTTTAGTCTTAAGCCCTCTTCTGTACTACTAACAGGTTGATCACACACCTTGTGCACCCAGAGTCTAGCAAGGCCGGCATTTCCGCCTTGGCCCCCGATGCGGGTGCCATTAACTGCACTGGAATGGTCATAGGGCCCTTGTTTGGACTTACCAATGAGTCGTCTTCCGAATCCACCTCACTCTCTTCAGAGGAGGTTGGAGATCCCAGCCCATCTCCCTTCGGATGGGCGACCTCTACAACCTCCCCCGTCGTAAGTGCTATTTCGCGAGGCTTCGCTGGGGTTTTTTCCGGGGTTTTTGTTTTTCCTGTTGGCACCCCCTTTGGTTCCAACTTGGTCCAGCAGTCTGCAGCCCGGTGACCTTCCTTCTGACATCGGAAGCAGACAGTAGTCTTGAGTCTCACCGCCACCCCTCCCTTTTGGGGTTTGGAGGCTTCTTGAAGACGTGCGGGGGAGGGCTTGCTCCAACCAGAGCCTCCCCAGCGTCTGTTTCATGTTAAATCAATTTCCACCTCTGCTGCCAACACGTACCACATCTGCAGATCATTGGGATCTCTTCTGGAAATGCAGCTCTGGTATACATCTTCATTTAAGCCATCTGTGAACGCTTCTATCAGGGCTACTTGGGACCAGGCTCGAATATAACACGCCAGCTCTCTAAATTCCTGGGTGTAGTCAGCCACTGATCTCCGCCCCTGATTTATGGTCTTAATCTTAATCCTGGCCTTACGTTCCGCCAGTGGGTCCTTAAACCTTGCCCGCAGTGCAGTCATGAACAGGTCATAATTCAACAGCTGGGAAGCATTATCATTATGCAAAGTCACCATCCACTTTGCAGCTGTTCCTCCAGAGCCCTGGTGTTGTGACTGGAAGGGTTGAGCCTGCTGTGAGTTTTGAATCTGATGCATCTGAAGATGGAAGGTTTGAGCCTGCTGTGAGTTTGGAGTCTGATGTATCAGAGGA
>NW_020720764.1:0-10680 GCF_900518725.1 Notechis scutatus
CTTCTTCTTCTTCTTCTTCTTCTTCTTCTTCTTCTTCTTCTTCTTCTGTACAATAATATTAATATACAATAAGAAGATACTTGGTTGATACCTAGGATACTGGTACCATCAGCACCAGTTACTGGTATTTGTGATGTATTTTTAGATGTTCAGTTGACTGAATTTCATGTTTAACGAATAAAAGAGATAATATACAATCTGTCAGCTTTGAAATCCTTATTAAAAGCTGCCACAGAGCTGCGGATGATGGACAAAATTCAGTAGACAAAATAGATATATAAAACCTTCATGGTCATTGTCTATGGTGTAGCAAGAATTGTAGCTGAAGGGTGATTGGTTCACGTGATTTATGATGTGATAGAAAAGGGGTGGGTGTAGGTTAAGTCTTGTGGGAAGTCTGGGAGGAAACTTTAGTTTCGGAATTCCACAGATGTGCCAAGCTTCTGTTTTAATAAAGCACTTTGAGATTACGGTTTTCTCAGAGTTACTGATTGGAATGGATAATTTCTGGAACCCTGACATTACTGTGTATTCACTCATGTCTGTCTTTCAATCTTCTCTGTCTCTGGGATTTCCCACCACTTTATTTATGGAGAACAAAGAAAACCTTGGCCTCCCACCATCCCACCACTGGATTTCCTGTGTCTCTTTTTTTTTCCTCCAGACCCTTCCTTCAATTTGATGAAAACTTCATATGTTTTTCCCTCTTCTGATGTACAAAGTGAAGCATTGCTAAGTGCATAGGATGTTATTCTTCCTTGCAATTATCAAATGTACAATAATTCTTAATTTATCCTCTGTGGATTTCCACCCACAGAAGTCTTCCAGAAAAAAACCTGCTTAAAAAAATAAAGTTCTGAATTATCCCAATGGGGACTGGATATATCAACTTTGCTTGTCTTGCAAAGAGGTAATTTCTTGCAATCAATGATGTTTAATTGGCCTCAGTTTTCTCTTTGGTGGCAACTCAAAGCATGTAACCCAAAGCATACTTGTCATTAAATGCCCCAAGGCCCTTTACATGGCACAGTTTGCTTATTTTCTGCTGTAGCTGTGGTGAGATTTCCTGGGGACAAATTCTAAGGAAACATTGATTTTTTATCTTGGAATAGAGGTGGGATTTTATCAGTTCGCACCTATTTGCCTGAACCGGTTGTTTACATTCTAAGCAGTTCGGAGAACCAGTTGTTAGAAGAAATTACTGTCCTAATCCTGTAAGGAAGGCAGGAAGGAAACATTCTGGTGTTGCTTACAGAAACTACCTCTCCATTAACCTGTATTACATTCTTGGCAGGACTAGACTTCCTGTCTCAGGAACGTCTCTGGAGGTTTTTTTTCCCCCTCCTTTGCTCATACTTTGCTTGTGTGGAGTGACCATTTAAATTGGCATTGAAAAAAGTGACATGACCATTTTTCACACTCATGACTGTTGCAGCATCCCCACAGTTATGAGAGGCCAGGCGAGGAGATGCACGCCTCAATGTGAGTGATATTGAGTTGGCCACACCCAGCCAATAACATGCCCACCAAGCCATGTCCATCCAGTCACATGACCACCAAGCCATGCCCACCACCTAATCCACGCCCACAGAACCGGTTGTTAAAATTTTTGAATCCCACCTATCTAGGAAGGAAGGTTAGATTAATGAATAGGTTGCCTCTTCTCTTGCTTTTCTTTTGGTTCTTGCCTTCAACAATTCATAAGATGATGCAAACCATATGTTTAGTGAGCTGTGCAAACTTTGGAGGAGTACTATAGGCCTGGTGATCTCATTATTGGTGGGAATTTAGCCCTGAAATTGTTTTCTGGTGATATACTGATAAAATTTAACATTGAGCCATGGTTGATACCAATTGCAGGAAGGTATGTGGTCACCTACAAGCAAATAGATTAGAGGTTGGCCTATTTTGTTTTGGATTCAGGGATTTCTTTGAACAAATTCTGCTCAATCTGATTGGAGGAATAGAGATCCCTGAACTAACGAGTGGAACTATCACTTTGTATGGTCTGAACATGATATGTTTATGGATGCAGGCCAGGTTTTGTGGATGGGTGTAAACAATTGATTGACGGCTTACATTGGTAATAAAGTAATAGTTATCAATCACATTTATTTTTATTAATTTGTTATTTATTATTTTATTAATAAATGGGAGATTTATTAATCACAGATCAATTAAAAATCCATTTAAAATACAAATGTTAAAAAGCCATTTAAAATACATTTATAATTGTATTTATGTTTGTGTTTTAAGTATTTTAAATGGTATTTTAATTGACCTGTGATTACTAAATCTCTCATTTATTAATAAATTAATAAATAACAAATTAATAAAAAATAAATGTGATTATTGTCTTGTGTTTCACATGTCTAGTCTAGGGTCTCCTGCTTGAGCAGGAGTTTGGTCTAGAGGACCTCTAAGGTCCCTTTCAGCTCCATTCTGATTGATTGTGTGAACACCCATTTGTGCATGCATACACAACACACACACACACACACACACACAGTAATGTAGTGCCATGAGCTCCTGTTAAAATCACCACACAACAACTGCAATGCTCACTTAGCTGTATTTCAAGAAAACGTTGCCAGATTTTACCTTAATGCATACATGTTTTAGTGTCTGATAGATAGCAATTTGGATTCATGTAAAGGGAGATAAAGCGATAGCAAGCAGTGATCTCAGGTCATTGGCCAGATCTTGAAGACATGCCTGAGAGTAGATGAAGATGGCATTATTCTTCCTCTAAGATGATCCTAAGAAATGAGATAAAACAATATGTTGATCAGTTTAATATTTTTTCTGCCCCCTGAGCTCCAACACCTATTCTCTCCTCCCTTCCTTTCGATGCAGAGCTTTCCTGTAAACCCACATCATGTTTATTTCTTGCAATGCTTTGTAAATATAAACAAAATCAGGCAGATTGTCCCACTCTTGTATATAACCAGGCTAAGCACAAGGGAGGGGTCAACACATCACAAGTCACGAGTGCCTACTCGCCCACAAGCAATCTAAGTCTAGCCCACTTTGAATGCCTTTACAGATTTACAGATAATCAGAGTTGGAAGGGACCTTGTAGGTCATCTAGTCCAACCCCCACCCAAGTGGGAGACCTTACACCATTTCTAACAAATGGCAGTCCAATCTCTTCTTGAAAGTCTCAACTGATGGCGCTCCCACAACTTCCAAGGGCAACTTCTGTTCCATTGGTTGATTGTTCTCACTCTCAGAAAGTTTCTCCTTATTTCCAGGTTAAATCTCTCCTGGTTCAGTTTCCATCCATTATTCCTTGTCTGGCCTATAGGAGCTTTAGAAAATAGCTTGACCCCCTCCTCCCTGTTGCAGCCCCTCAAATATTGGAAGACCACTATCATGTCTCCCCTGGTCCTTCTCTTTACTAGACTAGCCAAGCCCAGTTCCTGCAACCATTCCCTGTATGTTTTAGCCTCCAGTCCCCTAATCTTCCTGGTTGCTCTTCTCTGTACTATTTCTAGAGTCTCAACATCTTTTTTATAATGTGGTGACCAAAACTGGATGCAGTTTTCTTATCTCCCACCTTTCTTATCTCCCACCCATTTCCCTTGACTGTTAGTTCGTCAGATTCTTGTAGAGAGCTTAAACTTGAAATAAATCTTTATACTTATTACATTAGATCAGATTAACCGAGTTGGGAGGTATCTTGTAGGTCATCTAGTGCAACCCCCATCCAAGCAGGAGACCGTACACCATTTCTGACAAATGGTATTCCAATCTCCTCTTGGAAGCCTGCAGGGATGAAGGCAACTTCCGTTCCATTGGTTGATTGTTCTCACTGTCAGAAAATTTCTCTTTATTTTTAGGTTGAATGTCTCCTTGTTCAGTTTCCATCCATTATTCCTTGTCTGGCCTTCAGGTGCTTTGAAAAATAGCTTGATCCCCTCCTCCTCTCTGTGGCAGCCCATCCTCAAATATTGGAAGGCTGCTCTCATGTCTCCCCTGGTCCCTCTCTTCCCTAGACTAGCCAGGCCCAGTTCCTGCAACTGTTTATCATATATTTTAGTCTCCAGTCCCCTAATCATCCTGGTTGCGCTTCTCTTTCTAGAGTCTCAACATCTTATTTTATAGTGTGGTGACCAAAACTGGATGCAGTACTCTAGGTGTGGTCTTACTAAGGCATAGAATGGTATTAGTATCTCATGTAATCTTGATTGTATCCTTCTATTAATTCAATTTAGAATTGCATTGGCTTTTTTGGCTGCCGCCGCACATGTCTTGCTGATATTTAATATCCTGGATTTCCTGATTTCTCTGGCACTTGACAAATTTACAACTGTGGCATCTCTATTAGGGAACTTTTTTTCCTACGGATGACAGCACACTTTTCTCAAGCAATCAAATATTCCAATGAAGATATAGCCTGCATGACAGGGAGAGGGCATGCAGTATCCTCCTCGTCTCTGGCACTGGGGACCAGCATTCCCTGTGAAAAGGAAAAGAGGAGAGAAGTAATTGAGGAGTAAAGCTACTTTGATATTGACATACATTTCCCATTCCAAGACACCACTACCAATGCAGAATTCCTGGGGCTTCAGGCAGTTTCATCTCACCAGAGGAATCTGTTTCTGCTTGTCTCCTTGCAATACGCCCAAATAAATCCATCTGGTGATGATAGCAATAGCAACAGCACTTAGACTTATATACTGCTTCACAGTGCTTTATAGCCCTCTCTAAGCAGTTTACAGAGTCAGCCTATTGCCCTCAACAATCTGTGTCCTCATTTTACTGACCTTCGAAGGATGGAAAGCTGAGTCAAATTTGAGCTGGTGAGTGCTTTTTCTCCGGGAATGTTGTACTAATAACTACAGCATACAAAACATTTGCTAGACCAATTCTCAAATACAGCTCAACTGTCTGGAAGCCACATTGCTTATCAGATATTAATACAGTTGAGAAAGTCCAGAAATATTTCACGAGAACAATGCTGGCTGAGGAATTCTGGGAGTTGAAGTCCACAGGTCTTAAAGTTGCAAGGGTTGGAGACCCCTGCTCCAGAGGACCGTTGCCATCTGCTGGTGGCCAAGTACTAAGGAAGGACTTCATTTCCTTCCTTCCTTTTCTTTTTTCCTTCCCTTTTCCTTCTCCTTTCTTCTTCCTTCCCCTCTTTCCTTCTTTTTCCTTCCTTGCTTTCTTACCATCTTTCCTTCTTTTCCTTTGTCTTTTCTTTTTCTCCTTTCCCATCCCTTCTTGGATGCTCATATGCAAAAGGGGAAACGTTTCACCTTTGGTTTTATTTTGCTTTGAGTTTGCTTTGCTAATCCTCTGCCAGCAAAAACAGGGCTTGGGGAAGGTGCACACAGCACTGTAAGCTAGTCCTTTGCCGTTCCAGAGCAGCTGTGTGGGCCAGATCTAAACATCCCGTGGCCCGAATCCGACCTGCGAGATTTGAGTTTGACATCCCTGCTCTAGAAAGTAGGACATAGAATAACTGTCTTAAGTTCTAGGAGGCAGATCTATCTGCAGGTTGGGAAACCCTTCCTAAGAATCTCTGCAGCCCAACAATGGAACCAATTCACTAGAGTAGTGGTAAATTAAAGCCTTCATAGATGCTTTGAATCCGATTCCTGTACTGAAGACAGGGCTAGATTGGATAGTCCCCCTCAACTTTTATGATTCTGCATATGATTTTGATTGAGGAATGATTTTGTGCCATCATGTCATTTTTGACTATTAGTGGTGCAGTTGCCTAGAGGTGGAGTTCTTGCCTCACAGTCAGAAGGCTGTGAGTTCAATCCTAGGAAGAGACAGATATTTCTCTCTCTTGGCACACTGAGAATATATCTGCTAAACAAAACTCAGTATTGGTGACAGGAAGGGCATCCGGCCAGTAAACACTCAGCTCCATTCTGTTGCCCAAACTCCACCCCACAAGGGATTATGGGGGTCATGAAAAGAGGATGATGATGACGAAGTTTCAATAGATTTACCGTGCCCCTATCATTCACCTCAGATGAATGTCCACATTTCATGTAATGGCAAAATACATTTGCACTGTCACCTTTCCTAATTTTGAACAATATCAATGAAATGTTTACTAAGCATGGATGGAGGGTAGGATTAAAACCTGTGCAGAAGCAATGGCATTGCAACATCTTTGTAGGTAGAGGTGACTCTTACAATGCTTTGTGAATATGTCTGTGTCTGTTCCATGAGATTAAACATCGTGACACACCGATCATCAAAGCCAACAACCAAGATCTCAGCTACATCCTCCTGGTTTTCCTCCTGTTCTGCTTCCTCTGCTCATTCCTCTTTATTGGTCAACCAGGGGTGGTCACCTGTCTCTTCCAGCAAACTGCCATTGCCATTCTCTTTTCCCTGGTGGTTTCCTCTGTCTTGGCAAAGACGGTCATGGTGGTTCTGGCCTTCATGGCTACCAAACCAAGGAACAGGATAAGGAAACTCTTAGGAAAACCACTGACTAACTCTATTGTTGTAGCCTGTCCCCTGGTCCAAGCACTTCTTTGTGCCACCTGTCTGGCAACCTGTCCTCCATTTCCCAACTTGGACTTCCACACCTTGACTGGAGAGGCCATCTTGGAATGTAATGAAGGTTCAGCTTTAATGTTTTATGCTGTCCTCGCCTACCTGGGTTTCCTGGCCCTCATCAGTTTCACAGTGGCATTCCTGGCTAGGAAATTGCCTGACAGCTTTAATGAAGCCAAGTTCATTACTTTTAGCATGCTGGTCTTTTGCAGTGTTTGGATCACCTTCCTCCCCACCTACCTGAGCACCAAAGGGAAGTCCATGGTGGCTGTGGAGATCTTCTCCATCTTGGCCTCTGGTGCTGGTCTCTTGGCTTGCATCTTTTTCCCCAAATGCTACATTATCCTATTGAGACCATATCTGAATTGTAGAGAGAATATAATGAGGCACAAGAATATATGATTTGTCCTGGGATTGGGAAATTTTACTTGGATTGGGGCATTTTGGCAATTGTCCCTGGTGAGGACCTAAGGATCATCAGAGTAATATACATGTAAAATACAAATCTGGATATTAATTAATTAAACAAATTTATCTAGCCATCCAATTCACATGTAGGTTGTCAGCCTTCAAGATTTTTCTCCCTTTGCTTTGCTTCTTTCGGCTGTCATAAGTAATGGGGGGAGGAGGGGGAATGATTATGGGAAGTGAGCTGGAGGTGTTACAAAGCAGAACTGTATAAACTGGGGGGTTACATTCTTGCTTAGGTTTCTATCCTATGCTATGTGCAGCTGCAACCCTTTATCAAACTATGTCAAGGTCAATGGACAGAAGCCTCATCATCACCTGGAGATGCCCACATGATGATATACACAACTTTTAATTGGATGAGCCAATTGAACTATTGGGGGTGGGAACGTTGCCATTACTTTGTATATGTGATTTACGTGCCCATTTTCTCAGATTCAGAATTCTTTTGTTGCTACCACTTGATTTCCAGTAAAAGATATCTTTTCTCTGATTAAAAGAGTCTAAGTATTTCTTTCTTGGAGTTTGAATGGAACACCAGCTGACATAGGGGAATCTGGGCAGCTGGAAAAATATTTTGTAAAAATCCATCATATAATAAATCCATCATATAAAGAAACTGCAATTTACAGCAGGAAATTTTCCCAGTTTAATCAGAGTTCCTAAAATGTGCTGGATTGTGTTGGGTGGCTGGGGAGCTGGAGGGGAAGACTTTTTATTTTACAAAAGGAAATGTTGCTAATTAAAAAAGAGACAAAGAAATTGTAAATCGCCAATGACTCCAATTAATGCAGAAATTAAATCTGCGCTAAAAATAGCACAGTTTATATTAAAAACTATTTAAATGGAAAACACTTTCTTTTCCTGCTTTACTCAGTGGCTGCCTTCATCCCTGTTGCCTCTTCTCATCAGGGCAGTCTATCTTTTAGTTTACCTGTTTATCTGATTCTTCGTCTTTGGCTCTTTTTATTCAGCCACTTCCTCATGATGGAAAAGCTCCCATGGAAGCCATCTTGTCTTCCCTCCTTCTTGTCTCTTGCTCAGCACTTCATCTCCTCTTTTTTCATTTCTTCTTAATTCTTCTCTTCTTCATCTGAAATTTTACTCCATATAACAGATAATCAGAGTTGGAAGAGACCTTATAGGTCATCTAGTCCAACCCCTCGGCCAAGCGGGACACCCTACACCATTTCTGACCAATGGCAGTCCAATCTCTTCTTGAAAGTCTCAAGTGATATGAGGGAAACTCTCCAGAGGATGTACAATAGGGCATCTGTCATACCTCTGGGACTCTGCAAATGAAGGATTTGTCTGGTAGGGTGATGGTTGGCTTGTCACTCAAAAAAAAGTAACCCTTCCTGGTTCAACCTGCAAAGGATGGAGACTGAAGAATGGTGTAGAGCAGAATGTTGTACCTGAGAGAAGCTCAGGATCCCGTCCTCAGGAAATCCTCCATCAGGCAGAATGATTCATTTTGAAATACTTGTTTAAAATATTAATGACCCATTCAAGTAATAGGAAGATTGGGCAGAATGCATTTAAGTCATTAAGAAAATAAGAAAGCATGTGATTAATAAAAACCATCCAGGAACCCCATAGCTGAAACACATCTCCATTGGCCAGTCAAGGAAACACCACTAAAATAAAGGCCATGGTGAATTATTCCAGGAAGTCCCAGGGCATTTCTTAATCTTGAAAGAGTTTGGTGGCGGCAGCAGAAACTGTCAATTCCAAAGAGATCTTAGAGACTTAAAAGAGTTTGACTCATGTGTACCAGCAAAGCTGACTGAGGAATTCTGGGAGTTGAAGTCCACAAGTCTTAAAGTTGCCAAGGTTGGAGACCCCTGCTCTACATTAAGGGGATTGAACTAGGTGATCCCAAATTTTGATCTAATTCTAAAGCTGCATCACTTTCCAATCACAGTTGCCCAATTGCCCACAGTTGCCCACAGTTGATCAAGAGACACAATTGTGGGTTCACAAATAAGTTTCCCTCTTGCTAAAATGGCACAGACTCCAGAGCTTTGGGGATAATGTGGACATTAATTTCTCCTGGGATACATCAAACACTAGCAATTCTTACTTCATCTCAGTGGATTTCCACAGATTAAATCCGTCCTAAGCCTAAAGAGGTTGTGGTGAAAACATGTTTATGTATCTACATGTTTAACACTATAACTGGGTCCTTTTACAGTTGGTGCTTCGATGAATGTGTATGTGAAGATTGAAAACCCCACTTGAGTCCTCTGAAGTCACCAAAGCATCACTTTCCCTGTAACATTCTCTGTTGGCTTGATCTAGAAGAAGGTCTCTTTCTGTGGCCAATGATTTGGCTTTTAGTGTTGCTGTGCACCTTGCCTGCAGCTGTGCAGATGGACCTGAGGCCAAACTGTTTGTGGAGGAGACCTTTCCAAGAACAAAAAGACTATTATAGACCCGGAGATCTCATTATCGGTGGAAACCTGCCTCTCTCACTTACTAAATTTCTACAGTTTCCTTTACATGAGCCTCCTGGTAATTGGGATACCTATTCTCTGTAAGTGTTTCTTTATTGTCTTTTGTCTCAGGGCAATGTGGAAAGGGCAGTTTTGAACATAGGGCAGACTTAAATCCCACCCAATCTCTGTTGAGATAGGACCTTCCTTGTTATAAGACACTGATTCTCTTTGATGATTGAATCTGCCTCTACTTCCCTTCTCAAACCCTCTGACTCTTCAGTGGTAAAGAACAGCTTGTCACCCAAGGGAGTCAACCTTTTCTCCATGTTCCTGAAGGCAAGATGCACATTGAAAAGAAACCAGTATGGACTGAACTTGGGGACAAATAATACTAGGCTCTTCTGACTTATTTCTGGACCAAATTCATCTTCCCATCTCGTTATTCTGATGATTTATAATGCCACCCTTCATGCTTGCATTACATTCTCTGAAGAGAAAGTCTGTCTTTTGTCCCACCAAGTCTGGCTTCCCACCAATTGCCTGTTAATCCTGGGCACTTCAAGGTCAGTGGAGCGAGCTTCCTTGGAGAATCCCCAACAAGAAGAGTTCCACCTTCTGACAAACTGAAAGGGTTTTTTCTACCTGGGGGCCATCCATCAGCTTAATCATTTCTAGCCAGCAAAAGTCAACCAGGTCAGACATTCAATTTAATTCAGTTTAATCTAATGTATGAGTTTATGAAGCCACTTAATTCAAAAGGACCCTGAGAACATGATAGGGTGCCAGATTGGGGGAAAGTGCTTGAGAACATAGGACAGAAGATGACGTGACTGGCTATAATAAAATGTGTAGTTTTGTCAAGATAGCAAGAGCAAGAGCACTTAGACTGATATACCATTTCATAGTGCTTTACAGCCCTCTCTAAGCGATTTACAGGGTCAGCCTTTTGGCCCTGACAATCTGGCTCCTTATTTTCCAATCTTGGAAGGATGGAAGGCTGAGTCAACCTTGAGCCACTCAGGATGAAACTGCTGGCAGTTGGCAGAATTAGCCTGGAATACTGCATTCTAACCACTGTGCACCATGGATGGATGGATAGATGGATGGATGGATGGATGGATGGAAGAAAGGGAAGGAGGGAGGGAGGGATGGAGGAAGGAAGGAAGGAAGGAAGGAAGGAAGGAAGGAAGGAAGGAAGGAAAGAAGGAAGGAAGGAAGGAAGGAAGGAAGGAAGGAAGGAAGGAAGGAA
>NW_020720765.1:0-10679 GCF_900518725.1 Notechis scutatus
TACACAATAATAGAATCTTTAACAGTTATACCCATGTCTAATAATAACTGTTTGTACAGAATTAAGTCAGTGCATAGTAATGACAGACATGAAAATTCTGCTTTCATCGTTGACAAGCTAATATGCTGTTGTCTGATTGACCTCCACCCTATTAGTGTCTTACCAAATAATATAGCCATCCCAGATGTTGATTTTCTAGTATTTATGTCAGTTGCAAAACTTGCATCTGCATAGGCACTAAGATTCAAATCACCTTTTGGCTCTAGATACAATGCATGATGCATTGTTCCTTTAAGATATCTTAAAATTCTCTTTAATGCTTGCCAATGACATTGATGTGGATCATTATTAAATCGTGCCAGCTGATTAATACTATAAGCTATATCTGGCCTTGACCAATTGCTTATATATGATAAGCTACCAATCAAAGATTGATATATGGTCTTATCAAATTTGGGACTTTGAGCCTCAATTTTGCAAATTTCCTGACTCATTGGAGTCTTTGCAGGCTTACAAAGTTCCATTTTATACAATTTAATTAATTGGCAAATTTTATCCTCTTGAGATATCTTAAATCCTTTTGTGGTTTTATTAATTGTCAATCCTAGATACTTTTTAATTTCACCTAAATGCTTTAATTTTATTCTTTTGGCTAATAATGAAATAATCTCAGTAGCTTCATTATTGGTCTTAGTAATCAAAGCAATATCATCTGTAAATAATAACAATAATGACACCGTTCCATTATTTTCTCTTTTAAACATACATGGATCTGCTAAACCAGATTTAAACCCTATATTGTTTAATTCTTTCACAATATATTGATTCCATTCATAGCCAGATTGTTTTAATCCATATAAACTCTTCTTGAGTTTCCAACAATCATTGCTATTTACTTTATTATCATTTATACCAACCGGTTTTTTCAAATATATTGTACGCTGCAATGGTGCATGCAGATATGCAGTTTCTACGTCTAAATGGTTAACAATATAATTATTCTTAGCTGCCCACACTAAAGCGGCTCTTAAAGTTGTAGCCTTAAGATTTGGTGCAAATACCTCATCATAATCAAATACATTTTGGTTAAATCCTTGTGCTACTAATCTAGCCTTATAAGTTACTTTCCCATTATTTCCAGTCTTTACTTTAAATATCCATTTGCATCCAATGGATTTTTCTCCTGGAGGAAATTTGGTTTCTTCATAAACCTTCATTTCCTTTAATGAATTTAACTCTTTTTCCATTGCTTTTTGCCATTTCTCCTGATCCTTAGCAGGATACATCTTAAGTTCATCTATGCTAGTAGGAACTTTATTTACTTGGCAAACAATACTCGCCTGATATCTTTCAGGTGGTTTGGTTATGCGTTGTGCATCTAGGTATAACAGGACTTACAGGTGGACTTTCCTTTATTTCCTGTTCTTGACTATCTATCTCTTCTTGATCAATTATCTCCTATTGATCTGGTTCTATTTGCTCTTCATGTACTTCTTCTTTAATTGGACTTTTCTTATAACTAGTCTTTTCTTTCTGCCTCTTATAGGGTTCTATAATAACATCATTATCTGAATCCTGCTCTAATCTATTCCATCCTATATGTTCTAGGAATTGTGCACTAGCACTGCAGTATACTCTAGATGTACCTGGTTCCCAGAATCTATAAGATCTATGGTTTGCTTGATATCCAACAAAAATTAATCTTTTAGCTCTATGTTGTCCTTTGTGCTTGAGTTGTGTAGGGATATGCACCCATGCTGGTGCACCAAATGTGTGAATATAACTCAAATCAGGTTTCCTACCATGCCACAGAGTGAATGGTAATTCACCTGTTGTTGAATTAACAACATTGTTTAATATGTGATTACCACACATTATAGCTTCTCCTCACAAATTGTCAGGTAATCCAGAATCAGATAACATTGTCCTTCCCATTGATTGCAGTGTTTGGCCTCGTCTCTCTATAAAGGCATTATGTTGAGGCCTATATGGTGCAGACTTTTTATGTTGAATACCTGCCATTCTAAGTCTATTTTGGAATTTATTATTTGTAAATTCCGTACCATTATCTGTTATAAGAGTTACAAATTTCTTTTTAGTTTTTCTCTCTGCAAATTTTAACCAATTAAAGAAATTTGTATACGTTTCAGTTTTTCTCTTCATTAGAAAACAGAAACCATACCTAGAATAGTGGTCCATTATGCTTAATATGTGTCTAGCACCACCTACACTTGGCTTTTTAGGACCTATTATATCGGCAAATACTACCTCTAAAGGTTCTTTGGTAGTAAATCCATCAACTCTATTTGCCGGTATAACTTTGCTTTTGTTTTGATTACAAGCTGAACATTGCAAATACTTATTACAAAGTTTCAAACTTATTCCTTTAGATAGTTGAACAGTTCTCTTAATCATTTTAAAATTTAAATGACCTAGCCGTCGGTGTAACAAGTGAATACATTCATCATGAGGTTTCTTATTATCATAAACTGTGTTAGCCACCTCTAATTATCATTTAACACATATAAGTCACCTCTTAAAGATGCAGTAATTTTCTTACCTTCTTTTTCAATTAAACAAGTATCTCCCCTAAAGGTAATTATGTATCCTAATCTAACCAACATTCTAACTGAAAGCAAATTAAATTTAAGTTGACGTACATATAACATTTTTATGTTCTCATTTATACTAGAACAATGAGCAATACCTTCACCTTTTGCCTTCATTTTCCATCCGTTTGCCAATGAGATATGCTGTGAACTCATGGACATTTTTAAAAAAATTTTGTTATCACTTGTAATACAGTGGGACGCACCACTGTCAACCACCCATAAATTATTTTTTACAACTCCATTACTATACATTGCTAACTCATAATTCTTATTTCTTCTTTGATGGCTTACAGCATTCTGGCTTGCATTCTGGCGCTTTGGTTTTTTACAAAATCTTGCCAAATGTCCTCTCCCTCCACAATTAAAACACTTTTTAATTGCGTATGCAGTAGGAGATTTATTATTTTCCTTTTGAGGTTGCTCCCTCCTTAACTGATCTCTTTTTTTTTTTTTTGGAAAAATACTTTATTAGTTTTACCTTTAAAAGAACAACACAACTACAAATTATGTACAACAAAAAGAAAAATAGGCCTTGGCATAGACCAAGAGGGAGAGAGAGGAAAGCCTAAGAGAGGGGAAAGGGAAGAGTAAGGGAGGGGAAGGATAGAGTAGGGAAAACAGTTAAAATAAAACCATATTTTGTGACTGTCTGTAAGATCCTTTCTTCTTCAAAAGTATCATCGGCGGTGCTTTTCTTTATCTCTGCTTCGGAGGCCCTCGGCCATAATTTTCCTAGAGATGATCTATCTTTGGTTTAGCCAATTATACAAAGGATTCCAATTGTTGTAATATGATGAGGATTCTTTATTTTTTAGTGCTTGGGTTAGTTTGTCCATTTCGGCGCATTGTAAAATTTTCTGAATAACCATATGTTCAGAGGGAATGGAAGATAATTTCCAGCACTGGGCAAATGCCAGTCTGGCTGCGGTTAAGATATGAATTACAATATACTTCGATTTTTTGGGTATTTGTTTATCGAAAATTCCTAGAAGGAAGGACTCTGGTTTGTACTCTATTTGTTCCTTGGTTATTTCCTCTAGCCAGCGCCTAATTTTTTGCCAGTACTTCTGGGTTTCCTTGCACGACCACCACAAATGGAAGAAGGTACCTTCTATGCTTTGACATTTCCAACAATTGGGGCTCGTGTTGGGGTGCATCTTCGCCAATCTCGAAGGGGGCAGGTGCCATCTATAAAACATTTTATATGCGTTTTCTTTATAAGCTGCTGATTTCGTGATCTTAATGTTCCTGTTCCAGATCCTTTCCCATTCTGCTAGCGTAATGCTCCGTCCCACGTTTCTGCTCCACGCAATCATATTTCCTTTGACAATTTCTTGTTCTAATTCAGTTTCTAATAAATGTTTGTAAAATTTAGATATATTTTTTTTTCCTCGGTCCTAATAGAATTTTGTCTAAAGTCTGTAATTTATTGTAGATTCCAAATTCCTTAATATCTTGTTTATATCTACTATGAATTTGAAGGTACACCCACTGATCAATTTTAAATCCTCGCTCTTGTAATTCTTGTCGGGTTTTCAATTTTCCTTGTGGGTCTAATAAATTTTCGTACTTAATCATTTTAGTTATATCCAAATTATTAGGGTGTACTATCGCTTCCATTGGAGATAGCCAAATCGGTATTTTTAAATAAAGTTTTTTACGTACTTTTTTCCAATTGGTTAATAGAGAGTCCCTGATAAGATGCCTATGGAAATATGATTGCCTGGGTTTCCCAGTTTCCCACAGAAAGGCATGCCATCCTTTCTGCATATCGTGGCCTTCTAATATTAGTGTTCTTTTGTTAGTTAAATTCACCCATTCCTTTATCCATAGTAGGGTGGCTGCCTTGTAATATACTTCCCAGTTTGGCAGGCCTAACCCTCCTCTGCTTTTCAAATCTTGTAGGGCTTTTACATTAATCCTAGCTTTTTTCCCCTGCCAAATAAATTTCAGTGTTATCTTGTTTAATTCCATAAAAAATTTTTTATTTAATTTGATTGGAATTGTCTGGAATAGATATAGAAATTTTGGCAGAATATTCATCTTAATCAGAGCAATCCTGCCCAATAAGGAAAGTTGTAATGTACTCCAGGAATCTAAATCTTTCTTGGATTGTTGGAGAAGTTTGTCATAGTTGTTTTCTTTTAATGATTTGCTTTGTGGAGTAAGCCAAATTCCTAAGTATTTAATTTTTTTTGTCACCTGTATTCCCATTATTGTCTCTAGTTCTTTATTCTGGTCTCCTGTTAAATTTTTAGACATTAATTTCGTTTTACCCCTATTAATTTTAAATCCTGCGACTTCTCCAAATCGTTCTAGTTCTTCTAATAAGTTATGTCCTTTTTCTATAGGCTCCTCCAGAAAAAAAACCAAATCATCAGCGAAGGCTTGTACTTTGTACTCTTCTGATTTAATCCTCAGTCCTCTAATTCTCGAATTTTGCCTAATATACGTCAAAAGAGATTCTAGGGCGAATATGAAAAGCAGAGGAGAGAGAGGGCAACCCTGTCTAACCCCTTTTTCTATTTTTATCGGGTCAGTTTGTTCCCCATTTATTAGAATATTTGCCTGTTGAGTATGGTAAATTGTAGTGATGACGTTTTCGAATCTAGTGCCAAGGTTCATATTGTATATTTTTTGAATTAAAAAATGCCAATTTAAATTGTCGAATGCTTTTTCAGCGTCCAAAAACATAAAAGCAAATTGTTTTTCCGGATGGGCTTCGTAGTATTCTGAAATGTCTATCACTGTTCTTAGATTATTCTTAATTTGTCGAAATGGGAGAAATCCATTTTGATCTTCATGGATATGTGTGTTTAGAACCTGTTTTAGTCTATTAGCTATTATAGAAGAGAATAGTTTGTAATCTGCATTCAGGAGCGAGATTGGTCTATAATTATTAATAAGTCTATGGTCTAGGTCCTCCTTCGGGATCAGCGAAATTAAGGCTCCCCTCCACGAGTCCGGCATCTTGGCTGCTAGGAGTACCTCGTTGAATACTTCCAGCATCAGTGGTCCAATTTGTTCTATGATTGTTTTGTAAAGTTCTACAGGTATCCCGTCCGGTCCTGGCGCTTTATTGTTACTTTGCTTCTCTATTGCTGACTTCAGTTCGGACCATGTTATATTTTTGTTTAATAATTCTATCTCTTCCTCTCCAATTGCTTTTTCGTTTGCTTCCTCTAGATATTTCATTATTTTGTCCTCACAAACGTCTTCCTTTTTGTATAATTTCCTGAAGTATTTAAAAGTGATCTCTTTTTTCTTCTCTATCTCCTCTTGCAAATTGCCCCTCTCGTCCATTAATTGGTGTATCAATCTTTTTTCTTTCATTTTCTTAAGTTTGTGGGCTAACCATCTCCCTGGCTTGTTTGCGTGCTCAAAATAAATTTGTTTAGTCATTTTCAGACTACTCTCCAATTTTTCTTGTTCCAATAAATTTAGATTGTGTTTAGTTGTTATTAACTGATTCTGTATTCTTTGATTTTTGGGGTTCTTTTGTAGTTGGGTTTCTAAATCCTTAATTTCTTGTTGTAAGTTACTTTGTTGGGCATACTTTCTTTTATTTCTCATAGCATTGTAAGAGATAGTTGTTCCTCTTATAAATGCCTTCATTGTGTCCCATATATTTTGTTTCGAAGTTAGTTCATTATTATTTTCTTTTAAGAAGTTCAGTTCTTCTTTCAATTTATTAGTGTATTCTTCTTCTTTTATTAAGTGAGTGTTAAGAGTCCATCTTCTTTTTGGTTTTCTTCTACCTCTCCAGGTTATTTGAATTGGGTTGTGATCAGCCCAGTCGTTTGGTAAGATTTCGCTATCTTTGATTTCATTAATTAATTCACCATTTATCCAAGCCATATCTATTCTTGTCCAAATTTTGTGTGGGTTAGAGTAAAAGGTAAACTGTTCTTTTTTTGGGTTTAGTTTTCTCCAAATATCTACCAGATTCAGTTCGTACATCATATCCTTACATGGCTTCGAAAATTCTCTTTTTCCTTTTTTATTCTTACTCATGTTACTATGATCCTTCCGGTAGTCAGCAATAGAGTTAAAATCGCCAATCAGAAAAATATTGCCATTTCCGAAATCTATTATTTTTTGGTGAAGATGTTTGAAAAATTTACCTTGATCATCATTTGGGGCATAGATTACTACCAGTAAAAATGTAATGCCATTAATCGAAGTTTGTACCACCAGGGTTCTTCCTTCAGGATCCGCCCAGATTAACTCCGCTTTTAAATCATCTCTCACATATATTGCAATACCTTTCTTTTTGTGCTCATCTGCTGGTGCTGTGAATAATTTTCCCAGTTTCGGACAATCTAGAAATTTCTCCTCACTTTTCCTAATGTGTGTTTCTTGTATGCAAACTATATCAATGTTTTGTTTTATTAGTTTATTTAGAATCCTCTTCCTTTTAGCTCTTGAATTTAGGCCGTTTATGTTGATGGAAAGGATTTTACTTCCTTCCTCCATTTACTTAAGTCTGCCTCGCTTTTTGTCTCGTAATTATACGGCTCTCTTCTTGTAGGAGGTATGGGGATGTTTCTACTCTTTCTTGTTGTAAGTTGTCTTTTCCTTGAGTTTGGACGGGTCTTTCTTCCTTGTTCCTATGGCGGTTCCGATCTTCCTGCATGTTCCCTTGGGTTTCCTCCTTAGTGTGTTGATCCTCCGTGGTTGTTAGCTGTTCTAGAAAGTCTTGTGCTTGTTCTATTGACTCTATTTTAATTTTCCTTCCCTTCCACCATATTAGTATCCCTTCTGGAATTTGCCATTTAAATGAAATTTCTTTTTTATTTAAGTGGTTAGCTAAAAATTTATATTCTTGCCTTAAGGCCCTCACTTTTCTTGGAATCTGCTTGAGAACTATGATCTCTTTGCCCATATATAATACTCTCTCATCTCTGGCCATTCTAAGTATTAGGTCTCTCACGCATCTTCTTGAAAAGCGGATATGGATCTCCCTTGGGCACTTGTGACGCCTTGCGTAACTGGTATTCACCCTATAGACTTCGTCGAATTCTTTGAGTAAGTCATCTTTTTCTTTTCCAACTAGATCAGCCAACAAACCTGCCATTAATTGCGCTAGTTCTTCATTTTTGGATTCCTCCACGTTTTGGAACCTTAGGTATGCCGCTGCTCTGTCCATCTCAAGTTGGACCAAGGAATCTTCCATTTCTCTATTAATACTTTTAAAGCCTTCTTCAGTCCTTTCTAGGTTCCTCTCCGCTCGTTCTGTCCTCCTCTCTATTTCTTTTATTTTTATTTCAGTTCTTTCCATAGCCAATTGCATTGTCCCCACCTTATCTTCGACTTTTTGTATATCTGCTCTCATCTCCTCTTTTAATTTCCCCATTTCTTCCTTCAGTTCGCTAATATCGGCTCTGGTCTCATTGTGATTCCTAATCATAATCTCCTGCATTCTAGACATTGACTCTTGCAGGGATAATAGTGTCGCTTGCAGATTGGCATTAGTGACGGTCGGTTGTTTTTCTCCTGTCAAGGTCTCTTCTATAGTTTTCTGCGTTGTTGGGGAGGCAGTTGCCAAAGTTGTCGTCAACTGATCTCTTTCAAGCCTTCTTCTGGCCTCTTCAATCAATCTGCCAGTGATATCAGTTAAATTTAGGCTTTCTTTAGGCAATATTTCAAGGTAAATTACGTAGTCATCAAAACTTTCGTCTAATGAAGATAGAATTATGTAGACCTGGTGTAGCTCAGAGAAAATTAACTCCTTCTCATGAAGTTCTTGGAAAATGCTTTTCATAGTATTCAAATGACTCATCATATCTCCATTCTTTTGGAGATACGTGCGGAAAAGCTTCCGTGTTAGATTTATGTGAGCACCAACGTTATCTCGGACATAAATCCTCTTCAGTTTTTGCCAACACCCAACTGCAGTTTGCTCTCCGCGTATATGAACAAGTTGTTGATCAGTTAATGTTAGTCCTATGATGCAAAGTGCTTGTTCATTTTTCTGTTTAAAGTCTTCTATCTTTTGACTATCTTCCTCATCATCAGGATCCCATTCTTCTACGTTTGGTGGATTTTCAATTATGTTCCACAGACCTTCTCTTCGTAGAAGTAGACTACATTTCATAGACCATGAAACATAGTTTGTTCCATCCAGCTTGGATATAAGGAACAAACTTTGTAAACTGACTTGTGCTATGTTTCACTATATGGATATAAAACTATAATTGATAAAACACAGCTGTCTGTTTACTGTAACGTGTAACAACACAAAATCTCACTTTTTACATATACCTGTTTTTATCCTAGTTAAACTGACTTTGCAGTCTCTCTGGGCCCATAACCAGTGTTAAGCCTGGATTCCCCAACGGGTGTTAAGAAAAACAAACTAAACAGAACGTGCAGCGAAGTCAGATAGGAAGACAGGTGAATGTGTGAGATAAGTTTTCTAGTTAACATGCAGTAAAAATACAGATACGCTTGTGCTATCAAAAATATTGTTTATTCCATTTAAGAATTATAGCATAGTCATATAAACGGTCCATTAGTCATATATCAATTTCAGTCAAGTCTTGTCGGGGATACTCTATTTGCAAAGTCTGTGTTGAATAGCCAATGTCAGTTCACTTACAATAAATCAGTCCAATCTTTATTTTCTCTCCGTTGAGAAAAATCAACACTCCTTCTTCTCTCCCCTTTCCAGCAAGAACGCAGTCATCAATCCATCAAGTAATTAGGGATCAGTAAGCCAGAGAGAGAGAGCTGCAATTGCCTCGCTTCTAATATAGTGCTTTTACAACCACACCCTTAATTACATTCTTGCTGTTAAAGTTACACACACTTTAACTAACAAACCATGATACCATATTTATTATTTTTACCCAAACCAGTTAGGGTAAACAATGTTA
Source organism: Notechis scutatus (assembly GCF_900518725.1). The sequence continues at coordinate 9,491 of NW_020720765.1, forward strand.
TCCCTAACATTCTCCCCTTTTGGGTAATAATAATATTACAATAATATAACCATTTACACCTTTAAATCATAATTGTCACAACTCTCTTTACATTTTTACAATACCTTGTGCTTTTGTAAACTGGTCTGCAATATTTTCTTCCGTCATGCAGTACTCAAGTTTAATTAGACCATTTTTAACAGATTCTCTAACATTTAAGTATCTTAGATCAGTATGCCTTGATCTAGTCTTTACAGCAATATTAGTAGCTAATTGTATAGCTGCCTGGTTGTCTTCATACACAATAATAGAATCTTTAACAGTTATACCCATGTCTAATAATAACTGTTTGTACAGAATTAAGTCAGTGCATAGTAATGACAGACATGAAAATTCTGCTTTCATCGTTGACAAGCTAATATGCTGTTGTCTGATTGACCTCCACCCTATTAGTGTCTTACCAAATAATATAGCCATCCCAGATGTTGATTTTCTAGTATTTATGTCAGTTGCAAAACTTGCATCTGCATAGGCACTAAGATTCAAATCACCTTTTGGCTCTAGATACAATGCATGATGCATTGTTCCTTTAAGATATCTTAAAATTCTCTTTAATGCTTGCCAATGACATTGATGTGGATCATTATTAAATCGTGCCAGCTGATTAATACTATAAGCTATATCTGGCCTTGACCAATTGCTTATATATGATAAGCTACCAATCAAAGATTGATATATGGTCTTATCAAATTTGGGACTTTGAGCCTCAATTTTGCAAATTTCCTGACTCATTGGAGTCTTTGCAGGCTTACAAAGTTCCATTTTATACAATTTAATTAATTGGCAAATTTTATCCTCTTGAGATATCTTAAATCCTTTTGTGGTTTTATTAATTGTCAATCCTAGATACTTTTTAATTTCACCTAAATGCTTTAATTTTATTCTTTTGGCTAATAATGAAATAATCTCAGTAGCTTCATTATTGGTCTTAGTAATCAAAGCAATATCATCTGTAAATAATAACAATAATGACACCGTTCCATTATTTTCTCTTTTAAACATACATGGATCTGCTAAACCAGATTTAAACCCTATATTGTTTAATTCTTTCACAATATATTGATTCCATTCATAGCCAGATTGTTTTAATCCATATAAACTCTTCTTGAGTTTCCAACAATCATTGCTATTTACTTTATTATCATTTATA
>NW_020720766.1:0-10679 GCF_900518725.1 Notechis scutatus
ACAAAATAAGAAAATTTCCCCCTTGAAATAATAAACACATGTTTTTTCCCAGTTTAACATTTTTTTTATTAGGTCATAAGATGAAATACAAAATACAAAAGTAAATAGAAAACACAGTAGGGAGGAAGGGGGAGAGAAATTGGGGAAAAGAAAAGAAGAAACATTGTCTTCCATCTCCCTCTGTTGCAATAAAATAAAGCATCAAACCACCACTTTTTGTTTTCCCATAATAATATAAATTAGCCATTTCTCTAAAAACATACCAATCTCATTGATAAAACCCAAAATCAAACTTTCAATTTTTTTCCACTTCAAGCTCATAAGTAGTCTCCATGTGAAAACAAAAGTACTTCTATTCTTTCCTTTAACCAAAATAGTTGATTTAGCCATTTCTGCCAACTTCATCAACTTCTGTAGCCATTCATCCATAGTGGGAATCAAAATGTCCTTCTATTTTTGTGTGTATAATAGTCTTGCTGCTGTATATATAAGATCCAAGTTGCAAGTTTTTTCTCAAAGTCCTCTTCCGTTAAACCCAAAAGAAAAGATTCTGGTTCCATTTTTATTTTTGTTTTAAGAATTTTCTGTATTTTAATATGAATCTTACTCCAAAATTTCTTTGCTTTATCACATGTCAACTCACACAACTTGCACCCTGGTCAGCACTTCTTTCTTCTCCTACCATTGGGAAGAAAGGTATAGAAGCAGAGGCAGCTGCACAGACAAGCTGAAGAAAAGTTTTTATCCATAGGGTTTCTGTCATCCCACTATTGGACTCTGACTTTGAGGGAGAGGAGGAACAGCCGACAGGGAGTGGAAGTGTGGCTCTGGAAGTTGTGGAGGAAACTGGGGAAGGGCACAGGCTGGCTGGGCAGTCAGAGGAAGAACCAGGACCATCCCCTCTTCATCCGAGGGCATGGAGGGAGGAGAGGATAAGGGAGAAACATGAATGGCGTGGTCTATGGGGAAGGAAAGGGCCTTTATTAAGGTAATTCCCCATTAGAAGAATGAGTGCACACAGGGAGATGTAGTGTGAGTAATGTTGCATAACACACGACCAGCACACAGATACACTGAACACAGCACACAGCACACAGATACCTGGTTTATATATTTCCAACCCAACTGGTAGGTGTCTATCAATTCCTAACATTCTCCCCTTTGGGTAGGACAATATATAAAACCTTACAATTTAAGTCCATAATCCTCACAGCAAGCCTTATGCTTTACAAAGCCTTGGGCTTTTGTAAAAAGATTTGCAATGTTATTCTCTGACATGCAGTACTCCAGTTTAATCATTCAACTTTGCACACATTGTCTCACATTTAAAAATCCTAAATCTGTGTGTTTTGATCTTGTCTTTACAGTAAGATTGGAAGCCATCTATATTGCTGATTGGTTGTCTTCATAAAAACAATAGAATCTGTTACATCAATTCCCATGTCAATCAATAGTTGCTAATAACAAACTAAATCTGTACATAATAGAGACAAACATGATAATTCAACCTCCCTTGTTGATAAACTTAAATGTTTCTGTCTAATAGACCTCCACCCAATCAACACCTTTCCTAATAATACTAGAGTACCCGATGTAGATTTACTTGTATTTATGTCTGTAGCGAAACATGTATCAGCATATGCAGTTAAACTTAGTTCATCCTTAGGTGTTGTGACTCCGGGATTTGAATCTGTTTCGTTGGCAGATGTGAGCTCAAGTGAAGAGGATCTGGCAGTGAGATTTGAGCCTGCGTTGCTGAGTGATTTTGAGGGTAGCCAGGATGAGGAAGTGGACTTGGCTATGAGAGACGAACCTAATTTATTGGAGCTGTCAGAGCCTTTTACCTCCCCCGAGTCTCCATCTCGGATTACGCAGCAGCCGGTGGCAGATAATCAGGAAAACGTGCGAGAGGTTTCAGGAGAGGAGGAGAACTTTGAGGGATCCTGGCTTGATGTGAGAAATAGACGGAGATTGAGACGTCAATCTCAATTGGGAAGGAGGCGTCGAGCCAATGATTAATTAATGAGACTAACATGCCCCCTTAGGGGATAAAAGGAAATGGATTGGCTTGAGAAATTTGCCAGAAGCAAAGTGTCTTATTAGAGCGAAAGTCTTGTGAAGATTCTCTGAGGCATTGTGATTTATAGGCACTTCAGGTTTGCCAAACAGATAAGGGAATTACTGCTGAGGACTGGAAAAACTTCAGCAGTTATCTTGTTTGGGGTTTGTTTTTTGGTTGCTTATATTTTTGGAACTTCAGAATTGTGATTGCTCACCTGTGGAAACAAGTGAGGCATAACATTTTTGCTTCTGGCCTGACAAACCATCTTCATACCAAGATGGACCAAACTCAATTACAGCGTTTGGTGGAGCAGCAACAGCAACAGATAAACCAACTGATACAAAGTAACCAGATCCTCCAAAACCAGGTAACACAGTTGGTAAACCATGTTTCACATTTGCAAACTCCTGCTGCTCATCCAGCCCCTCCCGTTAGGAAAAGCCCGGTATCTATGCCGGAGAAATTCTCGGGACAGACTGACATGTTCCTGGCATTTATGGGACAGTGCCAATTATTTATTACCTTGCGGCCTGAAGACTTTCCAAATGACCGGGCTAAGGTGGGGTTTATTATCAGCCTCTTATCTTGGCAGGCTGCCAAATGGGCTACTCCTTTGCTGACCCAAGATAGCCCTTTGTTGAATGATTTTCAGGGCTTTCAGCAGCAATTGCGGGTAATGTTTGAAAACCCAATTAAAACTCAAACCGTGGCTAGACGTTTGCGGGACATTTGCCAGGGGAAACGTACTCTGCAAGAATATATTGCAGAATTTCGTCTGCTCTGCATGGACCCTGCTCTGCAAGGAATGAGTCAGCCCACATGGATGCTTTTCAGGAGGGCTTGGCAGATAACATCAAAGACGAGTTAGTGCATGCGGAGCGGGCTTTAACCTTGGATGCACTTGTGGTTCAGTGCTTGCGTATTGAAGCCCATTTACAACAGCGCAGGAGCAGACAGCCAGTTGTGGAACTACCTTCTCATTCGCGTTCACAAACCGCGCCATTGGAAGTTTATAAAACTATGGCCAGGACTGAGGAGCTGATGGAGTTGGGTGTACTCCGCCCTCAGTTGACGGTGCAAGAACGTGCACGAAGGTTTCAGGAAGGCTTGTGCCTTTATTGTGGGGGTCCGGGACATTTTGCCAATTCCTGCAGACGAAGAGGGACACGAAGACCAGTTCCTGAATCTACTCCTGGCCCGTTGGGAAATGGGGTAGGCCCGACCTCGGGGAAACCCTAGGTCGGGCATGTCTCACACCACCACCCCAAGTTGCTGAGGTGAACCCTGGCCCTCCTCGGCATTTATTGTTGGACACCCAAGTTTTCTTACAGTCCCAGAAGGAGGGGATTCCAGCGGTGGCGTTGGTGGATTCAGGGGCTACTTCTAGTTTTATGGACCGGGCCTTTGCAATGCACTTTGAGGTACCATTGGTTCCTCTGGATCCACCCATCAAGGTGGAAACCATGGATGGGCGTGAGCTTCGGTCTGGGTCCATTCATTTTGCCACCCAGCCATTGCGTATGGTTATTGGGGATCACAAGGAGGCGATAAGTTTCTATATCACCTCGAACCTTCATCTCCTTTTGGTTCTCGGCGTATCTTGGTTACGATTGCATGATCCTTTGGTGGCTTGGGCGCAGAATGCCATTTCCTTCTGTTAGGTATAACATTGATACCAAATATGGTTTGGGTGAATAAATATATAAAACTTAGATATCATGGTTTAAGTGTTTATCACTTTAAGCACAATGCTGCAGGCAATTAGCCGATTAAGGGTGCGGTTAGAAGTTACAATATAAGGAAGCATTAGAAGCTGGAAAGCCTACTGCGACTAACTGTGTCTTACTGCGACTAATTGTGAGTGCCTGTGACTGAACTGTTCTTGTTTGCTACTGTTTGGTGATTTACTGCGTAATTCTACTGTTCTACTGTTTGAACTTCTTGCTGAATATCCAGCGATTGTTCCTCTGGAGAGAGGCACCGGAGGAGGAGAAGATATCTTTATCGGCTGATAAAGATATTGCAAGGACTCTTAACTTGGACTATACTAGTGAGTCTTACTGGATGGAAATACTGTGAATGACTTAATGGACTGAATGACAATGCTTTAAACTCTAAATGGATTAAAAACTATTTAAACTACAAACAGTGTTTGTGTTCAGTGTGTGTATACTCTGGGGCCCTTCCTGGCTTGACTACTGCTGCAATACTCTGCTAGGGGTTAATCCCCAAACCCTAACACCTTCCCAAGTCTCTGGATCATCTGAGACATATCTGCGCTGGCCAGGATATCACCACTCCTGCTGTTTCCATACCTTCGGAGCTATCGGACTTCTCCGACGTTTTCAGTGAGAAGGAGGCGGATCAGTTACCACCGCATCGAGCCTATGACTGTCCTGTGGATCTTTTACTGGATGCTCCACAGCCCAAAGGTCGATTATATTCCATGTCTGAGCCCGAATTGGCTGCGCTTCGAGAGTTTCTAGATAAGAATTTGGCTCGTGGATTTATTCAACCATCGCCGTCTCCCCTTTCAGCTCCCATTCTGTTTGGTAAAAAAAAGACCGGAGAGCTTCATTTGTGCTGTGACTATCGCCGGTTGAATGCCATCACGGTAAGGAATAGTTACCCTTTGCCGCTCATTCCGGAGTTGATGGAGCGGTTGCGGGAGGCTACTATTTTTACCAAGCTCGATCTTCGAGGTGCCTACAACCTGGTGCGGATGCGCAAGGGGGACGAGTGGAAGACAGCATTTGGCACATGATACAGACATTTTGAATACACTGTAATGCAGTTTGGGTTGACCAACGCTCCCGCGGGGGCCCCCGCAGCAACAGGCTTTTGAAACTCTAAAGAAAGCCTTTGTGGCTGAACCAATATTGAGGCATCCTGATCTGAATCGTCCATTTGTGGTCGAGACAGATGCCTCTAATGTAGCCATTGGGGCGGTGTTGTTGCAAGCCTCGAAGGATGGTGCACCTCTTTTCCCATGCGCATATTATTCAAGGAAGCTCACAACTTCTGAGCGCAATTACACTATCTGGGGAAAAGAGTTGCTGGCTATCAAGGCTGCATTTGAGACCTGGCGACATCACCTAGAGGGGGCTCGGCACAAGGTGGAAGTTCGAACGGATCACCATAACCTGGAACATTTGTCTACTGCCAAGAAATTGAACCAATGCCAGATCCGGTGGTCGTTGTTTTTTGCAAGGTTCAATTTTTCTGTCACCTATGTTCCCAGTGGACAGAATCGGAGAGCAGACGCATTGTCTAGAAAACCCGAATATATTGGTCCCGAGGATCCTCTTCCTCCACGAACGGTGTTGCCACCGGAATCTTTGGCAGTGATTCAGGATCCGGTGGATTTGAGGGCTCGAATACGGGAAGCGCAGCGATTGGACGCCTGGTCGCAACAAAGAAGGGGAGAAGTTGGACCTGATTCCCCATGGACTTTGGAGGAGGGCTTGCTAAGGCATCGAGGTTTATTGTATGTACCCACCAGGACACTTAGAGCCCTCATCATGATGCGATGTCATGACAACCCCGCTGCTGGTCATTTTGGTTTTTACAAAACTCTGCACTTGGTCACCTGGACTTTTTGGTGGCCTCGAGTTCGACATGATGTGTTTTCCTACGTCGCTTCTTGTGTACAATGTCGACAAGTGAAAGCAGCGTCAGGTGCGCCTCCTGGACTTCTTCAACCACTGCTGACTCTGGGCAGACCATGGGGAGCAATCTCCATGGACTTTCTAACGCACTTGCCCCCCTCGTCGGGTTACACAACGGTGCTCGTGGTGGTCGATATGCTTACTAAGATGGCTCATTTTATTCCATGTCGGAAGCTACCATCAGCCCGCACTACAGCCCAGTTATTTTTACAGCACGTCTTCCGCCTACATGGTCTGCCAGACAGAGTGGTTTCGGATCGCGGTGTCCAGTTTACTGCTCAGTTCTGGAAACGTTTAATGATGGCGTTACAAGTACAGGTGTGTTTGGCGTCAGCGCACCATCTGGAAACTGATGGCGGGACTGAGAAAGTTATTGGCATTCTCACTCAGTATTTGAGATGTTTTGTCAACCATCGACAGAACGATTGGGCGAAATACCTCCCTTTGGCAGAATTTGCCTTTAATAACTCTCAGCATACCTCCACTCGTGTAACGCCGTTTAATGCTAATGTGGGCTATCATCCCCGATTCTTTCCATTGACAATGATGGACTCCCTGGTTCCAGAAACATAAGAGTTTCTCGAAGACTATGGTAATAAGGAGAAAAAGGCAATCATTCGAGACTTTTATGGACAATTATATAAACAGGAGGATCTTGATGAGGAAAAAATTAAACAGTATTTACAAAATGCTAACCTACCTAAGATACCTGATGAAACTGGAAAAATGTTAGAAAGCACTATAACAATGATGGAATTAACCGAAGCACTCAATAGACAGAATAATGGAAAAGCACCAGGTCCAGATGGGCTTCTGGAAGAATTTTATAAAACATTACAAGAATCGTTGAGCATTCCACTGCTAGAAGTCATAAATGAAGTTATGTTAAATAAGAAAATACCTAAAACATGGTCAGAAGCTTATATTACACTTATCCCAAAAGAAGGGGCCGATCCATTACAAATTAAGAACTATAGACCTATTTCTTTATTGAATGCAGACTATAAAATCTTTGCTTCAATTTTGGCAGAAAGGCTTAATACATTCAAGGTATCTTAAAGATTCTAAAACAGAAGGATTTTATGATAAATTTACTGACTTAGATAGGATTTTGACAGGTACTGATGAAAAAGTGATTAAAAAATTATATAGTTATTTGCTGGAAATTAAATTAGAGGAAGAACAAGTTAAAGAAACAATGATTGCTTGGGGGAAGAATTTTGGATATGGGATTGATTTAGAGAAATGGCAAAAATTGTGGTCTCAAAATTATAAAATGACAATGTCAACAGCATATAAAGAAAATTTGTATAAGATGTTTTACAGGTGGCACTTTCCCCCGACAAGAATAGCAAGAATGCTCAAGAATAAATCTGAAAAGTGCTGGAAATGTCATCAGATACCTGGTTCATATTACCATATGTGGTGGACTTGTGAGGAGGCCAGAAAATACTGGACTAGAATTCGCATATGGTTGGAAAAAATGACAAAGAAACATATAGATTTGAAACCAGAGATTTTTTTTTATTGGGAATCTTACCTGATACATATAATAAAAACTTAAAGTATTTGATTGTAAATGTATTAACAGCGGCTAGGATTGTATTTGCTAAAAATTGGAAGAGTGAGAAAATACCATCAGAGGAAGAAATTATTAAGAAAATATTGGAATGTGCTGAAATGAGTAGATTGACATTTGAAATTAGAGAACAAGAAGATAAACAATTTTATGAAGTTTGGGATCTTTTTATCAATGGTTAGATAATACAATATAATAATAGAATATTTAGAAACCTAGGAAATAATAATGAATATACATTTTTTAATTTTCTTTTGTTTTGATAACATCTTTATAAAATTTTATTAAGATAGACTTGGTATGATGTTATGATCTGTTATAAAATAAATTAAGTAAATTATAGTTATCTCGCTTAAGTATGAGTTAATAAAATTATAGTCAAATGATTGTTTAATAATGATATTAGGATATATAATTGTTGATTGATAATATGAGTTATTATGTAACATAATTACAATGGTGACTATGAAATGGATGCACAAAAAAGAGTGGTAAACCAACCGATACACTGTCTGTAAATTTATGAAGGAGGATGATGCTTTTATGTTTGATGTCTTATGTTTTATGTGTTTTTGTTTGTTGTCAAAGTCAATAAAACTTTTACTTAAAAAAAAAGTGTTTCTCGAAGAATTACAATCGGTTCACCAATTTGTGGCGCAACAATTAGACCGGGCGAAGGAAGACTACAAACAGTTTGCGGATCGTTCTCGTCGGGCGACACCTCCGCTAGCTGTGGGTGACAAGGTGTGGTTATCCACAAGACACCTTTGGGTCAATTGTCCAATTAAGAAGTTGGACCACCGTTTCATCGGTCCATTCCCTATTGAGGCGGTCATTAATCCCGTGGCATATCGACTTACCCTACCGCGCTCCATGCGCATTCACCCTGTCTTCCATCGTTCCCTCCTGGTTCCTGATTCCCAAGAGTGTGCTCTTCGTTCTCCCGCTGGTGCGGTTTCCCCATCAATACCCAGTGAGGAGGCTGATGTTGATAACACATTGGTCAGCATTACTGATTCTTGCTGGCTAAAGGGACGCTTCCAGCACCTCGTCGGGAGGAGAGTGAATGGCTCGGAAGTTTTTTCGTGGACAGATGCTTCCACAGTTCATGCCCCAGACATTATTCGGAGGTTCCATGAACGCTTTCCGTCAAAACCGCATCCGGGTCGTCAGACTCGGGGGAAGGGCCCTGCGGTGAGGGATAGTGCTGTGACTCCGGGATTTGAATCTGTTCCGTTGGCAGATGTGAGCTCAAGTGAAGAGGATCTGGCAGTGAGATTTGAGCCTGCATTGCTGAGTGATTTTGAGGGTAGCCAGGATGAGGAAGTTGACTTGGCTATGAGAGACGAACCTAATTTATTGGAGCTGTCAGAGCCTTTTACCTCCCCCGAGTCTCCATCTCAGATTACGCAGCAGCCAGCGGCAGATAATCAGGAAAATGTGCGAGAGGTTTCAGGAGAGGAGGAGAACTTTGAGGGATCCTGGCTTGATGTGAGAAATAGACGGAGATTGAGACGGAGATAGATTTCATCTGCCTGTGAGATTTTGTATCCTCCTCTAGTTTTATCTATTTTTAAACCAAGATATTGTTGAATTTCTCCTGTTTTATTTTAAATTTCTTTTTTAACAGTGAAATAATCTCAGTAGCTTCTTGCGCAGTTTTGGTGATTAATGCTATGTCATCAGTGAACAATAGCAAAAATGAAATTATGCCATCACTTTCCCTTTTGAACAAACATGGATCAGCCATGTCAGCTACAAAACCTATCATAGTTAATTCCTTAACTATACACTGATTCCACTCATATCCTGATTGCTTTAAGCCATAAAGGCCCTTTTTCAATCTCCAGCAATCAGTTGCATTATCATTTTTGAGACCCAAAGCTTTCTTTAAATATATAGTGTGTTGCAACAGTGCATGCAGATATGCCATCCCTACATCTAAATGATTTATAATGTATTTCTCCTTAGCTGCCCACATTAATGCTGCTCATAATGTAGTAGCCTTCAGACTAGGCGCAAACACCTCATCTTAGTCGTTTGCTGTCTGATTGAACCCTTGTGCTACTAACCTGGCTTTATAGGTAACATTCCCATCCACACTTGTCTTAAGTTTACAAATCCACTTACACCCTATACTATGTTTACCTGGTGGTAACCTGACATTTTTGTATACCTCCAACCTTTGTAAGTATTTCAGTTCTTTAACCATTGCTTCCTGCCAAGCAGCCTGATCCTTAGCAGGATACAGTTTCAGTTCATTATAGTTACCAGGAACTGTATTCACTTGGCATACAACACTAGCCTGATATCTATCAGGTGGTCGTGTTACTTGGGTAGAATGTCTCTTCGTGTTACTTGGGTAGAATGTCTCGGTAATACAGGGCTTACTGGCGGACTCTCCTGTTCTTTTACTTCTTTAATGGCTATTGATGGTTTAACTATTTCATCATTAGGGACTACTTGGGTATCAATACATTACTTACATTTTCTATTTTTATATCTATTATCTACCCAAATAAACCATGTTTCCCATACTGTGTTCTATTCTGTGTCTGTTTTCCCTTTTAATTCCATATTTAATTTATCCATTTCCACACACTCTATTTTTTATTATTATTATTATTAAGCCTTCAGGTGGTATGGAGTATTCCTTCCAGTACTGAGTATATGAAATTCTTGCTGCTGTTAATATATGTAATATAAGATATTTTATTTTTCTACTATAGTTTTTTTTATTATTCCTAAAGGAATAATTCTGGGACAAAATCAATTTTGTTTTTAGTTAACTCTTCTAACCACGTTTGAATCATTTTCCAGTATTTTTTTGCTTTGGGGCATGTCCATCAAGAGTGAAAGAAAGTACCTTGTTTTTGTCCACACTTCCAACAATTTGGAAAATTGTTGAGATTCTTTTTTCAAAGACAAAGTAAAGTTTAATGTTAATCTTCTTTTTAGAACTGCTGAGGTTCAGTCACAAGCCTTCTTCTGAAGGAGGAATCCCTAATTCCAATCTCACCCATCCAAGGGTGGGTCTTGAATGGCCTGAATCCCTCAGGAGCTGTTCCATATTTCTGATAGACTGTGGCAATGTATCTTTTTGGAAGAGAATCTGAACATAGAAGTAGGAATGGGGAAAAGAATGAATGCAGCAGGTTGATTGCCAAATTAATTTCAAATACTTATCTTTTGGACGATCCCCACTGCCAGGTGTGGCAGGAGAAGATGCCAGGCAGGAGAGAGGAGAAGAGTTCCAGAGGACAAGCAGGTTTGCTGCTACCACTGTGATGCTTGTCCAGAAGGGACCATTTCTAATCAGACAGGTAGAGCAGACATCAAATTTAAATATTCCAGAATCAAGGAAGACATT
>NW_020720768.1:0-10676 GCF_900518725.1 Notechis scutatus
GTCTGCAAGAAAACATCCAAGCTCAGAGAACACCCAGGACCCCATAGTCCTCCTCCTCCTCCTCGTCATACTTTTCTTCTTCTTCCTCCTTTTCTCTCTAAACTCCACTTCCTTCTAAAACCCAACATGTCTGCAAGGAAACATCCAAGCTCAGCGAGGACCTCCGTGTCTTCCTTCCTCCTTCTCCCTTCTCCTCCATTCTGAAAACCCTACTCCCTTCTAGACCTGATGGTGTTACCTAGTTGGGTCATGAAACATCTGCAAGAAAATCACCAAGGACCCCAGAGCTCAACCCTGAGCCACAACGATTCTCTTCTGTCGGTAAACTTCATCCCTCAATACAGCTTTTGCAAAATCCCTCCTCTACCCAATCTCCTTCCAAGTTGAATTTATTCCAGGAGATCTTGCACGGATGCAGCCTCTTAAGATCTTCTAGCTGTGCTTGTGCGGAAGACTGTGTTTTGCAAAGAGGAGAGATTGAAGTTCTCCTTGTTGGTGGAGGAAAATTTGAGGAAGTTACTCAACCCATGGCAACAATAGTCTTTTGCTTGCTCATCTGGAAAATTGAAATCCTTGGATTGTATAAGATTTAGAGTATGGCATTAATGCAAAGAGAGGAATTTGAGATCCAAAAGCAACAGCCACATCCAAAGACACACAGGTAAGCCCTGGCCAGAATTTGGGACAGTCAAGCTACTTGTAGAAGAGTGTGCCTATTAGCCTTGTATCACTGAGCCCAGAAAACTTTTTAAAGAGTGGACCTCCTTACCACCGACATATTAATAGAAAATCATATTTGATTTCTCTTTTGCCAAATAAATCTTGACATCAATTTATTCAAATCATCAAAAAACTTTTCCAATTTTATGGGAGCATTTTGAAAAAGAAATTAGTCATTTAGGTAATATACTCATTGTTACAGTCACTATTCCTAAAAGATAGTCCTAATTTGTCCCATTTTTCCAAATTTTCTACTATTCATTTCATTAATGGATTATAGTTATCCTTTTTAAGTGTTGTACATATCACCGAGATCATAATCCCTAAATATTTTACTTTATCTGCTATTTGGATGCCCATTCTCACAGCTAGTGTTTCCATTTGCTTATTTGTCATATTTTTTGTAATTATTTTTGTTTTCTCCCTATTCATTTTTAGCCCCGCAACTTCTCCAAATTTTTCTAAGTTTTCTAATAAGTTTTGGTCCCGAATTTAGTGGCTCTTCTAAGATAAAAACTAGATCATCGACGAAGGCTTGCAATTTAAACTCTTCCTTTTTCAATTTTTCACGCTGCCTTTGCCGGTCCATTTCTTCTGCAGCCGACAAGGTTCCTGAAGGCTTCTGTGGATGATAACAAAGCTCTGGATCGATCCAGAGCTCTCTTATTGGCTTCAGAAAAGCCTTGCCTGCTGCAGAAGAAGTTCCTGAAAGGCCTGTGACAGCAAAAAGGAGGCCGGGGGCAATGCATGCAAGTGAGGTTACTCAGGGGATGATATCCCCTGAAAATAAGACCTGGTGCCTTTTTTGGTGGGAAAAAAACATTATAAGACAGGGTCTTATTTTCGGGGAAACGCAGTATATACCTAGGAACGTAGGGAAAATGTCTGGCTTTATCTGCTAACAACAGAGGTGAAAACAGCACCTCCCGAAGAAGTGCCAGCCAGATGCTCCCTCCGACATTTTGCTACCTGGCGGCAAAAAAAGCCCAAAATTAAAGGGTAATGTTCTTCCAAACCTTTCAAGCACATCTGTCAATGTCTGGGCCAGATGTGAAATGCGACGAGCAACGAATAACTTGGAAAGGCCAGGTTTTTTGGAAAGGCATCTGGGTAATTTATTAAATTAAAATGTCACACGCTTCTCTTTAAGGGAGCTAATGAGGGCGAAGTTGGGTTTATAAAGCATTTGATGGAAGAGGTGGAAGGAAGCGTTGGATGAACGTACAGATCCATCACTTTTGCAACTTAGATCCTGATTAAAGTGGGTTGTGGACCTGGGAATAGATAACGGGGGATATTTATGGAGAAATCAAGTAAAAAAATACAATGTTTAGCAGAAAGACAGATATATCAACCAGTCTTGCATTGGGGACACCAAGGCCCATATTGTTCTGACCTGGACCTTCCCAAGATCATGAAGCCGACTCCTCGTCCTGATAAAACCCCCTTTTATTTAGTTTAAAGGGAATTCCTCTCCAACAAAGTCCTGGCAAACAGTCTTTCATGAGATTTCACAACAACAGACCTTTATCAGGCTTGGAGAGTTGCCAGGCCGATAGCTTCTAAAGGCCACACTGTAGCAGCAATTACTTGGCAAGAAGTCAGGAACAGACCTTCACCCTAATGAATTGAACTGATTGTCTCCTGCAAAGCCCCACTCCCCTTTCACTCCTCTTTATTCCCTATGGGAGGGGCCGTTCACTGTCCACCTGAGCCCTTACTCCCGAGTCGACCCTTGTTCCTTAACTGTTCCCTTCCCCTGGCAGCTCTGTGCATGTACACACTGGGAACAGGCTCCAGCTGTTCTTCTGCCTCACTGATCTCCAGCTCCAAAGGCAGCTGATAACTGTCAGTCGGCCCTGGCCCCATCTCTGCCTCCGACACAGAGCCCTCGTCTGAGCCTTCCCCAAACTCCAGGACTGGCCCATGTTCCTCCCCAACCTCTTCACTATCCCAGTCTGTTGCCAGCTCTGCTGGGGGGCCACAACGCATATGGCTGGGTCCATGAGAGCCTCCCTCCACCTGTATTAACACGACTAATTCCCCATTTTGGAATTCCTCGATTTCAGGAAATGTTTATCAGGTTGTTTGGACCATTTTAAAGTTTTTCACCGTCAATTATTCTGCTTTTCATGTTTTCATTTGGGGAGGGGATATTGTACACCCACAGGGGCATCTCTCGGAGGGAGATGGGAAGTTAAGAAATATGAAATATAGATCAATAATCCCCGTGGTCACATGATTCCCTTTTGTGACCGCCGGACGAGCCAAGTCAATGGGGAAGCCGGATTCATTTAACGATCACGTTACTAACCTAACCACTGCAGTGATCAACATAAGAACTCAGGCCAGACAAGTCGTAAAACGGGGCACAATTCAGTTTTAACAACTGTCTCGCTTACCAACAGAAATGTCGTTAAGTCCAGATTCACTGAACGACCGTGGGAACTTAATTTTTAACAACTGCCACCAGAAAGTTCGTCAAAAAGGGGGCACAACTTACTTAAGTCGTTTAGCAATAGAAATGTTTGCGGTGGTCGTAACTCGAAGGATGAACGATCCAGGAATTCCTTCCTTGATCCTGCTGGGATGTTTCCAAGGGGAGAACTTTTCGATTTTAAAGGGACTATCCTGAGAGGCAGCTTTGGCTGGTTGAAGCTTTTGATTCTTGCGGATTTATTTTGACAGATTGGAAGGAGTCTTAGTGGACAACCAGCTACATAGGAGCCAGCCGTGTGCAGCAGCAGCCAAAAAAGCTAATGCAATCCTAAATTGCATTAACAGAGGGATACAATCGAGATCAAGGGAGGTACTAATACCACTCTACAAAGCCTAGAGTCCTGCATCCAGTTTTGGTCACCGCACTATAAAAAAGATGTTGGGACTCTAGAAAAAGTACAGAGAAGAACAACCAGGAGGATTAGGGGACTGGGGGATGAAACATACAATGAACAGTTGCAGGAACTGGGCCTGGCTAGTCTAGGGAAGAGAAGGACCAGGGGAGACAGGATGGCATCTTCCAATATTTGAGGGGCTGCCACAGAGAGGAGGAGGCGGTCAAGCTATTTTCTACAGCACCTGAAGGCCAGACAAGGAATAATGGATGGAAACTGACCAAGGAGAGATTCAACCTGGAAATAAGGAGAAACTTTGACAGTGAGAACAATCAACCCATGGAACAGAAGTTGCCTTTGGAAGTTGTGGGAGCTTCGTCACTGGAGGCTTTCAAGGGGAGATTGGACTCCCATCTGTCAGAAATGGTGTAGGGTCTCCTGCTTGGGCAAGGGGTTGGACTAGATGACCTACAAGGTTCCTTCCAACTCTGATTATCTGTTATCATATCTGTTGGGAGGGTGTTTAGAAAAAAAAAACCTCATTTCTACGCCTTCCGCCGTCGCTGATTCCCGTCCGTTTCTATCTGACAGTCATTGATTCTTCCGTCTCCCCTTCCTGCCCCCAAGGCTGTAAATGGTTTTTAATAACTTCAGTTTCATAATGTCAGGTGACAAAGTGCCATCTGCTAGCGAGGGGGGTGACCGAGTGTTGTTTGTACAATCCTGTCGAAAATGACAGGCGTTAGGAGTTTGGGCTTTGGAAGGCGACACCCGTCAGGGGTTAATGGGAGTTTAATGAAAGTTGTCAATAACTCCAGTTTATGGGGGAGCTTCCAGATTAGGTGAAGAAACGCGCAGAACTGGGTGGAAAATCAATCAGCCTCCCACAGATCGAGCACCCACAACTTTTGGTGGCAAGCTGTCCTGATTAATTTCCAGAATAACAGAAGGGAACTCAGAGGTCTTCTAGTCCAACCCGCTGCTCAAGCAGGAGACCCTATACCATTTCAGACAAGTGGCTGGGTCCAGTCTTTCCTTAAAACCCTCCAGGGATGAAGCACCTACAATTTAATAATAATAGACTAATAGAATTCTTTTATTGGCCAAGTGTGATTGGACACACAAGGAATTTGTCTTGGTGCAAATACTCTCAGTGTACATAAAAGAAAAGATACATTCACCAAAAGTCAAGAATCATCAGGTACAACACTTAATGGTAGTCATAGGGTACAATAAACCATCAAATCATACTAGGAAACAATCAATATAAATCGTAAGGAGACAACCCACAAAGTTACAGTCATACAGTCACAAGTGGGATGGGATGGGTGATCAGGAGTGATGAGAAGATTAATAGTAATAGTAGTGCAGACTTTGTAATAGTTGAACAGTGTTGAGGGAATTATTTGTTTAGCAGAGTGATGGCTTTCGGGGGGGAAAAACTGTCCTTGTGTTTAGTTGTTCTGGGGTGCAGTGCTGTATTGTGTATAGTGTCGTTTTGAGGGTAGGAGTTGAAACAGTTTATGTCTGGGATGTGAGGGGTAGTAATTGTTTTTTCTGCAGTCCTAATTATCCTCTGAAGTCTGTGTCTGTCCTGTTGGGTTGCAGAGCCAAACTAGACAGTTATAGAGGTGCAGATGACAGACTCAATCATTCCTCTGTAGAACTGGATCAGCAGCAGTTTGAGCTTTCTGAGTTGGCGCAGAAAGTACATTCTTTGTTGTGCTTTTTTGATGACGTTTTTGATGTTAGGTCTCCATTTTAGGTCATGTGATACAGTAGAACCTATAAATTTTTGGAAGCAAGTTGTTTTACTGATTGATTGTCCTCACTGTTAGGAAATTTCTTGCATAGATCTGGCCGATATGTCTCCTTCTTGGCCTAAATCAGAATAACAGAGATGGAAGGTACCTTGGAGGTCCTCTAGTCCAACCCCCTTGCTCGAGCTGGGAACCTTACACCATTTCAGAGAAATGACTGTCCAATCTCTTAAGAATCTCCAGTGTTGGAGCACCCACCTCTGGAGATAAACTGTTTACAGGATTAAATAAGAGAATAATGAAGTTGGAAGTGCCCTCAGAGGTCATCTAGTCCAAGCCCCTGCTGAATCAGGAGACCCTATACCATTCCAGGTTAATGGCTATCCAGTCCCTTCTTTAAAAACCTTCAGTGTTGGAGCACCCACAACCTCTGGAGACAACCCATTCCGGGATTAAATAACAGAATAACAAGAGTTGGAAGGGACCTTAGAGGTCTTCTAGTCCAACCCTCTATACCTCCTTCAGACAATCTCTTCTTGAAAACCTCCAGCCATGGATCACCCACAACTTCTGGAGGCAAGGTGTTGTTTAGGCTTCGTCCAAATTAAGGAAACACAAACGGAGTGTAAAATCAAACCTATTTTAATGCAACACTGGGAATTTCTTGCATTCCCAGCCAAAACTCATTAGACACGATTCTCTGAGATAAGCTCACGCCTTTCAGGGTCATGGAAGGCTGCCAAGAAACAGAAGTCCAATTACTTATAATACAAACCAACAGAAGCTCCAGCAAAGACAAACCAGAGTTCGCAGGGCTTCAATGAGGAATCAGAATCTAATTAACTTCTTTGCTTCCTGCAAAGAGCACGTCACGGAGGGCTGACTTTTATCCCTTATGGGAGGAGCAATCACCTTCCAGCCTTACTCTGCTTCAGCTGCTCTCTCCTTCTAGCAGCCCTCCATACACATGCACTGGGAACAGGCTCTCCTGGGTCCTCTGCTTTTCTGCTGCCAGACTCCGGAGGGTCCAAAGGCAGCACCCCCCTCCCAGATAGTCCTGGCTGTATCGCTGCATCGGACGCAGGACCCTCATCCAAGTCTTCTCCAGACTCCCTGATTGGTTCCCTTTTGTCCTCACTGTCCGATACCTCTGCCATCTGCACCGACTGCCAGCGAACCACAACAGGTGTTCCACTGATAAAATTGTTCCAATTGTCAAGAAATTTCTCCTTAGTTAGATACAGATACAGCTTAATAGAGTCAGAAGGGATCTTGTAGGTCATCTAGTCCAACTCCCCACCGTAGCAGACCCTACACCATTTCTGACAGATGGCCGTCCAGTCTCCCCTTGAAAGCGTCCAGGGATGAAGCTCCCACAACTTCTGAGGGCAACTTCTGTTCCGTTGGTTGATTGTTCTCATTGTCAGAAAGTTTCTCCTTATTTCCAGGTTGAATCTCTCCTTGTTCATTTTCCATCCATTATTCCTTGTCTGGCCTTCAGGTGCCTTG
This sequence comes from Notechis scutatus, assembly GCF_900518725.1. The sequence goes on from NW_020720768.1 coordinate 6,824, forward strand.
GAGAATAGCTTGACCCCCCTCCTCCTCTCCGGGGCATCCCCTCAAATATTGGAAGATGCTCTCCTGTCTCCCCTGGTCCTTCTCTTCCCTAGACTAGCCAGGCCCAGCTCCTGTAGCTGTTCTTCATATGGTTTAGTCTCGTCCCCTAATCATCCTGGTTGCTCTTCTCTGCACTTTTTCTTGAGTCTCAACATCTAAGTTGGGTTCAGCAACCAGCAGCCAAGCTGTGATACCAAGACTGTGCAGATTGTGATGCAGACGGACAAGGAGAGATGAGAGTCAATATTGATGCTCTTAATAGATGCGCAGCGGCAGATGTTTATAGGGGCATCCGTCGTTTTGTCACAGCTACCTTTCAAGAAAGCCAGGCGTCTGCCACCTTCCTGACTCCTTGGACTTTGCATAATTAAAACGGGATTTTATTTTATTTTTTGACTCACCTCAAGCACCACCTTTTGATGAGGTCAACCCCAACTGTGTTGGGATATTGTGTGTGTGTGTGTGTGTGTGTGTGTGTGTGTGTGTGTGTGTGTGTTTTAGAGCTTAGCCTCACCTACGGATGCATTTTTGTTTGTTTTTTAAAACCTGGTCAAGTTGAAAACAGACCACCATCATTTAAAAGAAAAAAGCGCTTTTTCTTTTTTTAAAAAAAATTCGTTTGGGGTTTTGCATTTTCACTTTTTATTGGAAAATAAAAACAGAAGAAGAAGAAGAAGAAGAAGAAGAAGAAGAAGAAGAAGAAGAAGAAGAAGAAGAAGAAGAAGAAGAAGAAGAAGAAGAAGAAGAAGAAGAAGAAGAAGAAGGGAAGTTGACCGCTGTCCTTTCAAAAGAACGTTGATGGTCCCAAAGGCCATCGGATACAGGGCTGGGCTGCTGGGCTTTTTTCAGGGGTTCGGGAGAGCCCCTAGCTAAGATTTTGTGCAGTTCGGAGAACCCTCCATATCCCACCCCTGGCTGGCCCTGCCCACTCCACCCCTCCCCTCCCAGGAGTCTCCATGTGTTGTGGTTAGCCGGCAGCAGGTGCGGATGGCCGAGGAGAGCGAGGACTCAGATGAGAGGCCAGGACCATCAGGGAGTGGACTGCTGCCTTCAGAGATTGTGGGGGCTGGCAGCAGCGATGAGGAGGTTCCCGAGGAGCCTGTGCCAAGTGCGCGTGCGTGCAGGGTTGCTCGTAGGACAGAGCAGTTGCAGCAGCACGGGCGACTCGGGAGTGAGGCTGCAAGGTAATGGCCCCTCCTTCAAGAAGATAAAAGCCACCTGTGAATCGGACGTCCTTTGCAGGAAGCAAACACGTTTTGAAACTCCAGCCTCGTGGACATTGCAGTATCTTAAGTTGGTGTTGGAAGACTCTTGTGTTGCAAAATATTTCTAGGTAACCTTATCTGTTATTCCTGGCAGCCTCGCACAGTTTTGGCGAAGCTCGTGCTTATCAAAGTTAATTAGGTTGCAGCAGCCCTTTTAACCGGGGATTCGTTAAGAATCATTAAAAGGTTTTTGTTCCCTTTGGTTATTGTTTGTTTTATTGGACAAAGGTTCGGGTCAGAACACCACGCGGGCTATTTTGGATGCAGGTTAAATAAAGGGCGTAATCGGAAGCTTGGGGAGGGCAGAAAACGGACCTCCCAGAAGTTCAGGAAGGCCGTCAATGGGCCTGTTTCGGACTTCCGGAGAGCCTCCGGAGCCCGGGGAGGGCAAAAACGCCCCCTGCCTCCCCCGCTGTGGTGCAGGAGGCCGACTAGGCCACGCCCACCATGGCCACGCCCATCCAGCCACCAGGCAGAGAACCCGCTACTAAAATGTCTGAAGCCCACCCATCTTCAACCAGAATGTCTTCAGGCCCGCCTCAGAGGACGAAAGCGATCTTAAGGGATCTGAGGGCGGATTCCATAACAACTCGCTGCTCGCTTCTCTAGCAGGCCCCCCAAAAAACAGGTGCAGGGCAACCATTTTGTGTTGCCTTTGTGCTACCCAAGAGATGGACTTCCATGTCGTCCTTCGTGCCACTGGCTACCATTCCGATACGTATTTATTTCTCAAATTTCCAAACTGATTGTTATCTGTTATATCCGTGATAGAATAATGACAGCTGCATTGAGTGGAGAATGACGGCCGATTCTGGAATCTACAATTGTTTCCTTTAGAAGAAAAGAAAAAAAACCCACCCGATTTTACACCTTTCTTTAAGTACCCTGTTTCTCCAACAATACGGCCTCCCCCAATAGGAAGTCCCAGCATGTTTTTTAGGCATGAAATGAAATTAAGCCCCTCCCCCCAAATTAAGGCCTATATTAAAACATGCGAAATGGGGGGGAATGGTGGGGGGGCTTGCCGTTAGGAAGTACTTTTGTGGCACACCCGGATATGGTGCTGCCTGCGTTGACCCCGATACTAAGTGCCCCACCAACGCTGAGGTCAACATCCAAGCCGTCGCCGTCTGCCCTAAGATGCAAGCGGGGGATTTAAGTCACCCCCGAAAAGACGGCCTAGCCGTTTTTTCAGGGCTCCCCCAAAAAATAAGACCTGGCCTTATTATATGAGAAACACGGTAACGGAGCAGCAGCCAGGGGGAAATTCCTTCGAAAGCCAACTGGAAGAGCTACAGCCTGAATAATTAAAGTCAGAAGGCGAAACATGCATTACCAAAGGTGAGTGGGAATAATTACTGATTCGTCTTTATTTACAACATCAAGGCCAGAGATTGCAGGAGGGAAGGAAGCCTTTCGACCCATGGAAACACGGAGTGAATTAATTTCTCCCGGCCAAGTCCGGTGCTTTCTCTCTGGACCGGGGAACGGAGCGGCTCCGATGGAGGAGATGCTCATTTTTTTTTATTTAAGAGAGTTAAGCAGATCAAAGGAAGGGGAGAATGGTATTTCAGACAGACTATATCCAAATGCACCCTGCGTTTATTTATTTTCTTTCAAGAGGCCCCTTTCCATCAAAGGGTCATTAACTGGGAAGTAAATCACTGAAGTGCAGAGAGCAGCTTTAAAGTTACCTGCTTACCAAAGATCAGGGAAATGGGTCTGTCATTCCCAGGAATGTATGGTTGGGAAAAGCAACGCGCTTTCCCTTTCAGGAGGCTGCTTTGCAAAAGGAAAATTATACTGGTGGGGGGGTGGAGGTGTGAGAGAAAGGGAAAGAGGGGGAGAGGGAGAGAAGGAGAGAGGGAGAGGGAGGAAAGGAAGGGAAGAGGAGAGGGAAAAGGAGAGAAGAAAAGGGGGAGAGTTGGAGGGAGAGGGGAAGAGATGGGGAGGGAGGAGGAGAGAAAGGGGAGGGGGGGGAGAGGGGGAGGGAGGAGGAGGGAGGAAGAGGGAGAGAGGGAGGAAAGGAAGGAGGGAAGGGAAGAGGAGTGGGAAAAGGAGAGAGAGTAGAAAGAGAGAATTGGAGGGAGAGGGAATGAGAGGGAGAGATAAGGAGAGAAAAGGAAGGAGAGGGAAAGAGGGAGAGAGGAAGAGAGAGGAAGAGGGAGAGAGGGAGGGAAGGAAGGAGGGGAGGGAAGAGTGGGAAAAGGAGAGAGAGTAGAAAGAGAGAATTGGAGGGAGAGGGAAGGAGGGAGAGGGAGAGAGAAGGAAGGAGAAGGAAAGAGAGAGGGAGAGGGGAGGAAGGAGAAGGAGGAAGGGGAGAGGGGGGAGAGGGAGGAAGAGAGAAGGAAAAGGAGAGGGTGTTGGAGGGAGAGGGAAAGAGGGGGAGAGGGAGAGAGAAGGAAGGAGAGGGAAAGAGGGAGAGAGGAGGAGGGAGGAAGAGGGAGGAAGAGAGAGGAAGAGGGAGAGAGGGAGGAAAGGAAGGAGGGAAGGGAAGAGGAGTGGGAAAAGGAGAGAGAGTAGAAAGAGAGAATTGGAGGGAGAGGGAA
>NW_020720773.1:0-10669 GCF_900518725.1 Notechis scutatus
CCCACCCACCCCGCCCCAACAGCCTTGCGAGCGCACACCCAACCCCACCATGCACGCTCTTCTGCAAGCGACGAGTGCTTCTTTCTTCACACAGCCCCTTCCCTCCACGGATTCTAGCCTGGGCGAAAGAAAGCGGAGAAGCGGACGAGCCGTTCCGGCCGCGGGTCGCCCCCGCTGGCCGGCGGCTTTCGAGGTTTGCGAGCGTGCGATTCCGCCCCCCCCCCCCTCCCCCCCCCCCCGCCTCCTCTCGCAGCCCGCAATGAGTGCAGCCTCCCGAGCAGCCAATCCGGAGCCGGGATGGGCGTGGTCACCCTCTGCCCTGCTGAATGAGCACGAGCTCCCTGGAGGTGGAGGGCGACAGTTGTGCCAAGTAGCTGGGGAGCCACTTGGAGGGTCCCGGGCATCGGGGAGGGGGGTGGGGAAGGAGGTGCCCAGCCCGGAGGTTGGTTCTTTGGACTCTCGGCCGCTTTCAAACCCCCCCCCCCCCCCCTCTTTTTTTTTTTTTTTGCCGGGGGGTCTTTTTTCTTCTTCCCTTTTTTCCTCTTTTTTTTCTGCTGCTGCTGCCCTCGGTTGAGCTGCGCTTCACTTTTGGGCTTTTTCCCACCAGCCCGGACTTCAAGGTCAAGAGTACAGAAGCGGGATCTTCTCCTCGCCCCCGCATTGGGACTTGCAAAGGACTGTTTGGGGGGCATCCACAACCAACCCCTTCCAACAAGCCAGCCCCGCCGGGCAGAGGACTTTGGAAGCCAACCTTTGGGGAAGCAGGGCGAAGGCGGCCGGGGGAAGCGGAGGAAGGGCTCCCGCAGCGAGCCCCCCGTCCCAGCCCGCAACGCACGCCCTCTCCGACCGGCGCCCTTAACCCGCTTCCTCCGTCCCCCCGCATCATGAAGCCGGCGATTTGGCTTCCTTGGACCGTCGCCTTGAGCTACTTAGCGCACGCAGGTACTGCACGGGCTGTTGCTCGGGCTTCTTGTTGCTTTGGGGCGAGCCGAGAAGTTCCTCGGGGGTGGGGAGGCGGGAGGCAGCGGGAAGAGTGGGTGGGGACGACAACCCCCCCCCCCCTTCGGTGGGTTAGGAGCCAGGGCGGAGACCCCCCCCAACCACCTCCTCCTCCCGCGATTCGTTCCTGCGTCCTGTTGGTTACCTGAAAGTACCTAGCACAGTGCAAGTTCTTCTAGGAAAGGAATAGTTTTTTTTTTTGTTTGTTTTTTTTAATGGCTAGGTTGCAAGGACTTTAAAGTGGGGGGAGGGAGGATCGCAGGGGAGGGTCCGCTGCAAGGGAGAGGAGGGGGCGGGGGGGCGGCTCAAGAGAGAGAACCTCCCAAAGGAAAATGCTGTGGCTTAAGGCTCCCGAACGGTGCGGTCCAGTGGTTAGAGCCAAAGGCGGGGGAGGGGGGGGCATCGAGGAGGCAGGAGCATCCTGGCATCCTTCCTTTGGGGAGGAGGGATGGACCGACCGAGGGGGTGGGGATTGGGTAGAAGAATGGGGGGGGGAGGGTGTTCCATCCCAAATTACGCCTGCCAGCCTTGAGTATGCATGTACTGTACGGGTGACCTTGAGGAAAAAAAAACTCGCTCGAGGTACGGCGTGCTTCCCTTCCTCCCTCCCTCGCGAGCGTGGAAGGAGGGAGGACGCGGTGGGCTTTCCGCGCCAGCCACTGCAAGAGAGAGGAGCTGTGGGTTTTTTTTTTTCCTCCCGCAGCCCGGAGAAAGGGGGTCTTCTTCTCTCCCTTCTCCCACCCACCCCCAACCCTCCATCCCCCCCCCTCTCTACTCCCCACCCACCCCCGTAGATGGGAGTTTCATCTCCGCAGAAGAGGGGCTTGGGGTAAGGGGGGCCGCAGAATTAGCCTCCTGCAAAAGCTCTGCAGGTGAGAGGAGACTGAGGCGGGGGGCTAACTCAGTTTAGCCGGGGGTGGGGGGGAGAAGTCTTGGGGTGGGGAGGGGGGCGTGCATGGGTCAGGGTTGAGCTCGTGGCCTCCCTCCTTCCTTCCCTCTCTCGGATGGACTCCCCCTCGCGGTTAACCTTGAAGACGCTACCTCGAAGGCAGTCGCAGCTCCGGCGCGCCCTTCCTCGAAGCCGCCTCTTTGCCAGCCCCCCCACCCCATCTGTAGTTTTTTTTTGGGGGGGGGGGGTTCCCCCACCGCGTTGTCATTCCGGGGCCGTTTGAATCGCTTGCCACGCTCTTTTCCCTCTTAGAGATCTGCAGATGGGGCGGGGAGGAGGAAGAGGAGGGGGGGCTCCGCTCAGAGAGCCGGATGAAGCCTCACTCTTTCCTGGAAGGGAAGATGTTGACATTGAGCTACGCGTCCCATAACTCTTTCTCTCTTGCCACCCCCCACCCCCCAGCACACACTGCTTAAAAGGCCTTAAACACCCCCCCACACACACACACACACCCAAACCAGGGCATGAAGGTGTAGAGCAGCCTTCTCCAACCTTGTGCCCCCCCCCAGATGTGTTGGGATACAGACCCGTCCCCCCCCCCCCACAAACCTCCCTGTCCAGGTTGCCTCCAGCCTGGGAATCCCTGAGTGTCAGCAGAGGGGGGGGCGGGGGGGCAATGTTCTTAGCAATCCTATCAGCCGACCCTTGCAAAATTAGCCCTTTGTTTGCCATTGCACCATCCGTGGGGGGGGCGAAGTGCACTCTGCACATGCCCAGAGGCCATACTTTTTATATATTCTTCAGCTGATCCGAACCCAGAGCCATGGGGAGGAGAGGGGAGAGGAGGGGGGGCAGGCAGCCTCCCTCCCTATGCCAATGCCGCTCATTGGTCTGCCTTGACATGGGATGAGTCCCATGTAGGGTGGGCTGGATGGATGCCTGTGCAACACGGGAGCAGAATATCCTGCCTGAGTTGCTCTCCTCTGGCTGTAGAGGAGAATGCAAAATAGGTTCTCGCCCCCCCCCCCCTTTTTTTTTTTTTTGGCTACTGACCCACAATGTGCTCATTTTGGGAAGCTCTGTTGCAAACCTCCGCCTGTCCCCTTGACGGGAAGGATTGCAACTGGGTTAAGAGAGAACAATAGTGACTCTGAACTGCAGCCCAGGGGGCCTGGCGGATGGGGGGGGGGGGGTCAGAGAGCTGCCTTCTCTCTCCTATACAGACAAGGCTGCCTTCTCCCCTTGCTTGCAGCCAGCGTGTGCCAAGGCTGCCCCCCACCCTCCACCCCGCAGGGTCAGCCTGGCAGAGGAGCCCAGGGAGGAGCCGGTTGGGTGGGGAGAGAGATGCCTCCTCTAAGGAAAAGAGAGACCTCCAGAAAGGGGCTTGTCCAGTCGCAGTGCAGCCACCACCAAAGGTGCACCTGCTAAACTTCTCCCTGTCATGCGGACTGCAACTCTTAAAGGCGCAGCAGCCCTTTTTAAGCAGGACAGAGAAAGCAGCAGCGCGGAGGGGGAGAAAAGCTGAACCCCATCGTTTTTTCCTTTTCCCCTAGGCTGGGTGCTCCGGTAACTCTGCTGTCAGATGCCTTAGTGACAGAGATGGGAGTGTAGAAAGATGACACCCCCCCACCCCACCCTGGAAAGAGTTAAGGGGGGTCAGGATGTGTGGGGAGAGGAGGACAGAGTTCACACTTACACGCCTGGCTTGCTGTGGCTGCCCTGTGGCTACAAGTTCCTTTGCAGTAACACTAATGCTTGCTGAGTGGCCGTGGTGCTCTCTTATCCTGGGGTGCCTTCGCCCCGCTGGAACCAGGGGGAGGGAGGGGGAGAAGCAGCCAAGGGAGGGGACGATTCTTTAATGATAATATCTCTGGAGCAACAACTAGAGGCAGCCTCCGGAATAGGGTAGCCTAACAGGGCCCTGATTTTTTTTTGGGGGGGGGGGGAGAGAGAGAGAGAAGGGAGGAGTGGAGGCTGATTTCCAAAGGATGTCACCTCTTCCAAGTTCTGCACTTACAAAGTGGATTATTACGCAGTTGGATGTGTGCTTTTTGGACCCGCAAAGAGGTCTGTGTCCTCCAAAAAGCCTGCCTAGTAATGGCACCCTCCTTTGGTTGTTAAGCACATGCTGGTGATGATGTTTACCTTACCCGTTTTCCAGAGTTCACTTTCGGGTTTGGCAGGAGACCGCAGAGGCCACTAATGAAGGAAGTGGTCTACTTTGGTCGCTGGGAATCACCTGCCAGTTGAATCTGTGCCGTGAGAGGCGCTTGATCGCCTGTTGTTCTTGTCCAGTGGTGTTCTTCAGACTTTTCTTGCCAGCTTGACACACAGCTCCCCCCTCCCCCCCCCCCCAAGGAACATACTGAGTTCACATGACACATTAAATCTAATTACTGGATTAATCCATTTTCTGAATTTGCACAATAAGTTGAACGGTCATCTAAACTGTGTTCGTGTATCACACTAAGCTAATCAACACCAACAAGCAAACAAATCAAGTTTTTGGGGGCATTGTGCAAATACAGCACCCCCTGTTTTTAATGTACCTGGCTTATCCTATGGTGTGAGCGTGGCACTGGCATACTCGGTTCTCTTGTCTGTTTGGCAAAGATTCGGAAAATATTCTAAAGCAGCGATTGGGTCAAAGGAAGCCAATGACCTAGTAGGTTATTCTTGGTTGGCCTTGGAGTAGCTATAATGATCTTCTTAGCTCCACATATGTAGAGGGATATGCCTGCATTCTACCCAGAAGACCTCAACAACCAGCAATTATTTCATTTGATTGGTCTTGTCTTAGCATGTGGTGTGGCTCGAGCCACAGTTCATGACTTAAATGCGTTATAAGTAGACTCAGCCGAGTTCGTCTGAAAAAAAGCTGTGATTAAAACAATCTGTAAATTAGCGTAATGGTTTTAATTAAGCCACATTGTCAGCTATATTTTCCCTATCTCATCCTGAGATATATATAGATATAGATAAAATACTTATTTACTCAGAAGTTTGAATAGGTTTCAGTAAGGCTTACTCAGTGGTGGGGCGTGTCCCAGCATTTCTCTGCTGCCCTCCAGAAGTGCCGGGGTTTGCAATTCCAAAGCTTGGGAATTCTCATAACTCGAATCTCGACAATATCAAGGCTTGGAGAAACCAGGTTAGGAAAGGTTGATCTGCGGAATTGCGGGCTTAGGGTTACTTTGGCCACTGAATCAGAGATGGTCCTAGGTCAGGGTATCTCTCACGGTGCCAAGGTAGAGAGTAATGACATAGTAGGACATCTGCATGCTTTCCAAGGGAGACTTGTAACACATTTCCTTTGAAACCTACCCATCCACGATTAGGATGCAGCGGTGGAGTTTCTTGCAAGATGTTCTGGAAACGCTAGTGGCTGCTTTGGTACGCAGGTCGATTATTGAGGTTCACCCACAATAAAGGGTGAAGAAACCGGTGGGTTTCGGCTACCACCATACTTAAGCCACTACCACCCAACGGATCAAGTGAAGCCCTAATCAAGCTGGTATATAGTTGCCTCTGGTAGATCTTCCCCTGACCGAATGAAATTGCAGCATGGACCCAAAGCTATTTCACAAAAGCTCAACTCTTTGGGTAACCTAGAATCAGGCACGTTGGTTCCTCCCCTTCTCTGTTTTATTTTGCCCCTACACGTCTCTACCCCCCCCCCCCCCCCCCACACAAAAAATATCTTCAAGTTCTCCTCAGTTCTTCTCTGCAAAGGATCTCGCACAGGGGTGTCGCAGGAAAGGGGGCCAAGAAAGCCAAATGGCAAACCGCCCCACAATGTCATCAAAGCTTTAGCCTGTGTTAGGTAGACGTGAAGAAAAGGAATGGTGCTTTTTGGTAGCATGGACTGGGCCTTGTCATCTTGGCATGTTTCCTTCTCCTCACGGACACCCCTGGGCTGGTGCCTATGATGCCCCCCAATCTGTTCATGTGGCAGAAAGACAAAATAGATACACTGAGTGTTTTGTTGTCGAACCGTTCCTATTCCCCCCCCCTCCATCCTGTAGGCTGACCTCCCCCCCTTGCTTTAGTTTGCTCAATGTAGACCATGATAGATAGAGAGATAAATAAAGCAAAACAACCTCTTTCTCCTCCCCCCCTCCACACTCATTTTTCCTGGCAAAATCCAGCCAGCTTTACAAATGATAGGAAAGGATTATTCTCTGTGTGTGTGTGTGTGTGTGTCTCTCTCTCTCTTTATAGATACATATATAAAAATAATTTTAAATGCAGCCATCTCATTGAGATGCTGTGTGACTGAAATTTGGCAGGAGCAAAAGCTGGCCTAAGGGATGTGCCTTCTGTTGTCTCAGTGGAAATCCACTCAAATTTGCAGTGATCTCAAGTTGGCAAAGTTGCAAGGAGTGCATTTATGTGAATACTAATGCCCTGCCTTGCCTGTATTAAGCTATGCAAATGACTCTTCCCCATTGCCTATCACTGACACAGGCTGGGGAGGGGGAAGGGAAGGGAGGGGAGAGCTGGCCAGCAACACACCAGGGATGATGGAGAAAGGAAAGGGGACACCCCCCCCCCCCACCGCAAAAGGCTCCTTGTAGGAAGAGCTGACAAAAAATGACCATCGGTGCAACCGATGAACTAAAAATAAGCCCTAAGCATAGCAGTAACTCAAAGGTGATCTTGTTAACACCTCTCTGGAAGCTGACATTGGGATGATGGGCGCATTGTTTCCCCTGCACAGAGAGAGAGAGAGAGAGAGAGAGAGATGCGCATCATTTCATCTGAACCAAATAACAAATAATATTGAATGGCAGAGAGAAGCTATTCAACCAGCATGGCCCGCCTCAGCTTTGAGAAGGAGAAATTCATGCTTTCCGGAGGTGGCACTGCATCTGTTCCCAGCCTCCTAAGCTGGCACAGCCATGGCAGAGAGAGGTTGAATGGGGGTTCCTGGAAGGTCCCTGGGTCCCTTTGACTCCCACTAAGGAGTTGGCATGGGGTCCAACGTCTTCCCAAGTTCCCATCAACAATGTTAGGGTGACATTCTCTCTGGGAGTTGGGATCTCCAGATATCGGGGCGGGGGGGGGGGGAGATTTGGTGAGAGGGTTCCATAGATCGTCCTTTAGATACCCTGCCAGAAGTATTGGAATCCTGTTGCAAGAGATGTTTCTAATGAATCAAGTTGGAAATCGATGGACAAAAGGCCCCTGCTGGATCAGAACAAATTAGCTTCATCTTATCCAGCCTCCTGCTTTTTTCCCCCTGAAACCAAGAGTACTTATTAATTACATTTTATGCCCTTGCCTTTCTCCAGGAAGTTCAAGATTATCTTCACCAGGGATAGCCAGAAGGTAGATCAAGCTCTATTGTTAGACCTCCATGTGGCTTGCAGAACAGATCGCAGATCATCACGGGAATTCTTACTGCCGACAGTTTAACAACTGTCACAACAGACAGCACCCCCTCCTATAAATTAGGCTGAGGAGATGAAAATAAGCTAGAAAGAAAGAAAGTAAGCGGTTCAAGAGTGGCTCAGTTTATTGATCTCTAAATTTGGGATCCTATCTTTTCTCCACCTAGATGTGCTTCAGTGGTGGGATTCAAATTGTTTTACCACTGGTTCGGGGGGCGTGGCTTGGTGGGCGCACTTTGCGTGCGTGCACAGAGGGTTTCCTGCTGTCTTTCTCCTGTAATCCTGAACTCTTCCTGTGTGTTAAACGGCCCAGCAGCTGATCATTGGAGAGAACCAGTTAGCTCACAAATGATCGTCTGAGCTACCGGTTTGACCAAACCAGGCCAAACCGGTAGAATACCACCCCTGATGTGGTTCCTCTCACCCACCTCTCTTTCATGGTCACCACAAACTGGTGAGGCAGAAAGATGGTGGCCGATTCAATGCTCCCAAGGCTAAATTAACACTTCCTCGTTGTCGCATAGTCCTAGGTCACTTCTGCAATACCTTTTTAGAGTATCTTCGTTGCATCACCCAAGCATTGTTGAAGCAATACAGAAGCTGTCCACATTTACTGCTTAGTTTGGCAGAGTAATGACAGGGAAATTTGAAAAAAAAAATGCTTTAAATCCAGTGTAGAAATTACCTTGGTACTCTGGCCATTACATGGCACCGACTTTCAATTCTTGCACTCAAAGCAACTTCTTGAATTAAGGGTGTCCTCTGAGATAACCTTGTTCCCTATTGCATCTGTGCTTCTCCCAGATCCAAGGCCTTCTTTAAAACGAGCTCTGGTTAGGGACTCCGAGATAATAGCTGCCCAAAGTGGACCCCACAGGTTTGTTGTCACTCTCTGTTATTGGCAAACTTGTGAAATAAGAGGAACTGAACGGTTGAGCTCACACAGTGCTATCAAAGTGAGGATGGAAAAATCCAAATAGCCATTAAATGGCAGCAAAAAAAAAAAATAGAGTTAAATTGTGGCTTTATAGTGGTCATCCAGAATTTGGCAGTACAGGTACACTCAGAGCACGCATAAACCTAAATTTGGAGTAAGATTGTATAACTACCATATTCATATAACACCAGGGGTGGGATTCACCAGTTTGCACCTATTTGCTAGAACCGGTTGTTAATATTCTAAGCAGTTCGGAGAACTGGTTGTTAGAAGAAATTACTGGCCTAATCCTGTAAGGAAGGCAGGAAGGAAACATTCTGGTGTTGCTTACAGAAACTGCCTCTCCATTGACCCTTATTACATTCTTGGCAGGACTAGACTTCCTGTCTCTGGAACTTCTCTGGAGTTTTTTCCCCCTCCTTTGCTGGTACTTTGCTTGTGTGGAGTGACCGTTCGAAGTTACAACGGCACTGAAACAAGTGACTTATGACCGTTTTTCACACTTACAACTGTTGCAGCATCCCCACCGTCATGAGAGGCCAGGCGAGGAGATGCGTGCCTCGATGTGAGTGATATTGAGTTGGCCGTGCCCAGCCAATAACATGACCACCAAGCCATGTCCACCCAGTCACATGATCACCAAACCACGCCCACCACCTAAGCCACGCCCACAGAACCGGTTGTTAAAAAATTTGAATCCCACCCCTGTATAACATGCTATACCTAAACACATCATATTATGCCTGAAAGCAGTCACCAAGTTCACACAGCCTACTACAGCAGGGGTGTCAAACTAGGCCCATGGGCCACATCTGCCCCATAGGATACTTAAATTTGGTCCGGGGGACCGACCTGGAAATAGCAAAGGACTGGCCTGTGGTGCCTCTGGCAGCCAAAACGGGACTTGGGCGTCTGCATGTGGCCTCCTACTGGCATAACAACCAGCTCAGTAATCGCGCACTTTGCTGCGCATGCGTGTCCTAAGATTAAAGTAAAACCCCTGCACCTCTCAGCTGATTAGCAGGGCAATCCGCTCTGCTGTGCCGAACAGTTGGGAGGATAAAAAGGACATAGGAGCCACAGGCGGGTGGGAGGAGGGCCCAACTGAAGACCTTCGGAGCAAGTCAGACCGAACTGGTTCAATGACAGCTGCTCTTGGGAGCTACCGGTACGCCTGAACCGGTCCAAACCGGTAGCATCCCACCCCTGCAGCAAAGTGCTGCTGGAGGTATCTGTCCCATCTCCCTCTCCGGCCGGCCCACGGAGAACTACAATGCTGATCCGGCCCTCGGAGAAATCCAGTTTGACACCCCTGGGCTGCAGCAGCTGTTTGCTTCTTACAACAGCAAACTAGAAATCACCCAACTGCTTATTAGTTGAGGTTCAAAAGATAATGCTCTGACTTCCAAACGTGAATTGGAAATACAGGAGGTTCTTGACTTACAGCCATGATTAGGGCCAGATTTTCTGTTGCTAAGCAAGGTGGTGGTAAAATGAGTCGCAAGTGATTTTATGACCTTTGGTACCGCAGGTGTTAAGTGAATTGTTGCAGTTAACTGAAGTCCTTAAGTAAATCCAGCCTTGCCGGTTGACTTTGCTTATTTTAAATCAACTCTGAAGGTCGCAAATGATGATCAGGTGATCCCAGGAAGCGACCCTAAATTTGGATTGTGTGGCTGTGGGGATGCTACAACGGTTGTAAATGTGAGGATTAAGTTTATTTCAATGCTACTGAAACTTTGAACGGTTGTTAAATGAACAGTTTTAAGTTGAGGACTACCTATAATCCCTTCTCCTCCTCCTCCTCCTCTTCCTTCTCCTCCTCCTCCTCCTTCTCCTCCTCTTCCTTCTCCTCTTCCTCCTCCTCCTCCTTCTTTTCCTCCTCCTCTTCCTCCTCCTCCTCCTTCTCTTTCTTTTCCTTCTCCTTCTTTTCCTCCTCCTCCTCTTCCTCCTCCTCCTTCTGCCATATCCATCATCAGACATTGGCAATCATGTTGCTACTGAGTTTTATCCAAAGCAGTCCCTTCGATTTTCAAGGCACAATGATAAATATGATATAATCCCTGGCTTTTTAAAAAGAAAAACAAATCTATCATTCTTTCCATGTTGGTATATAAGTGCTCTGGAGAGGGAGCATTATAAAATCTGTCCCCATATAAACATGTTGATCTGAGAATACAGTTTGCAGGTGCCTTAGAAGGGGATGGACTATAGAAGCTGACCTTAGGGTAGAGAGGCCAAAGGGTAGCTGGTTAGAGTTTCTCCCACTCACCCCAAGATTTTCCTGGCATGCCCTTCTCAAACCTTTTTTTTTTTTTTAAGGTGACTCGGGTTGTAGAGCTGGGTGCGTATCCTCAGACCTTGTTTCATCACTGCAGCTGGCACGGGAAGTGCGGCATTACAGCAGAGAGGATCCGATGCCCAAGCTAATGAGCTGTTAAGTCTTGGGGT
>NW_020720774.1:0-10017 GCF_900518725.1 Notechis scutatus
TTGATGGCCGCCCCACATCTTCAGCATTAAACACCTCCCATTCTCCGAGGGTCCCCTTGTGCTCAGGACTGTCTCTAAGCCTTTTGGGGCCCCTGGCTTTGCCCTCTGATCTTGGGCCCTGGGGGGTTGGGGAGGATGGGGGTGCCAGACACGCCGAGAAAGATCCGCAGCCCCAATGAAGTCTTGGCCCACGGCAAAGGGGAACCAGGCAGGTGCTTGGTCTGAGACCCAGGTTCTGCAACCGGAAAGGGCTGTCCGAAAGGGGTCCCTGCGGTAGCAGTTGCTTGACAGCAAAATCCCCACTAGGGGTGGGTGGGAGGAAGGGGCAAAGAAACTGGAAAAAGAGGACGGGGCAGCGGGGGCCTCTGACTCTTCCTGCCAACGAGCTGGGGTGAGCTTTGGAGGAATGGGTCCTCCAAGTGGCATTCCGGTCTTGCAGCCCCTTACCTGCTCTCATCTCGGCTGTCCAGATCCTACCTCAGCCAACCCTGACCAACGCGGCCTTGAGAACTGGAAGAGGGGCAACCCTAGTGTGCCGGGCTGAAGAAAGGAGTCCCCGGGGACGCATCCTGGGGCTCTGGGCTTCCCTGCAGTGCCCTCAATCTTCCTCTCCCCGCTTCCTCCACGGCTGCTCTTCATGCAAACCCAAACCCTCCCTGGTTCCAAACCAAAGGGCAGAGATCATGTAGGGTGGCAGTGCCCTCCGCTGCCATGACTGGCAAGGGGCCTGCCCTCCCAAGAAGGCCGACGCTGCTCGGGCGCAAGGGACAGGCAGGGCTACTTGATGTGCTCGGCCGCGTGCGATGAGCAGTAGTACTTCTTGTGGGCAATGAAGGTAGACAGGCTGCTGAACTTGATGTTGCAGAGGCGGCAATAGCGGTGGCTGCCGTTGGCCACGGGGGTGGGAGGCCCTTTGCCCGAAGGGGTCTGCGCACCTTTGTCCGTGTACCCAGGAGGGGGGGCGCTGGGGAGGCCCTCGGGAAGCGGGGAGAGGGGCAATGGGGTGGAAGGGGAGAGGGGCAGGAGAGGCTGGGGAGAAGCCGTGGGTCGAGGGCTCCCATTGGACAGGGGAGGGACGGGCGCCTCTTTGCCATTGAAGCTGTCCTTGGGCAGCCTGGGGGCCGGCTGGAGCGGGGAGGTGGCTGGCAGTGAGGGAAGTGGGCTGCCATCGGCCAGCGTCCGGGTGGCCTCTATCAACGTGGGCCCTGCTGCTGCTGTTTTGGTCACAAACAGTCCGTGAGTATTTCGGAAGTGCTCTGCCAAGTCTCCCTTCACAGTGCCATTGATGGGGCAGTAAGGGCACACGGCCAGGGGCACCTTGGCACCGGCCAGGTGCTGGGCTTTGCCCTCCAGGTAGCGCTGCTGCTGCTGGAATGGCTCTACGGCCGGGAAGCCGCCTGGTGCAGCCACGGGGCTCAAGGAAGGCTCCCCCTTCTCCACCTTGATTGCTACCCCTTCGGCTTCCTCAGCCCGACCCTCCGGGCTGCCTTGGGCCCTCAGAGGGGTCGGGGCGGCCCCCTTGATCTTCTGCAGCTGCTCCAGGGTGCTGGTTTGCAAGGGCGTGGCTGGGCAGTAGTACTTCTTATGGGCCAGGTAGCTGTCGAGGGTGTGGAAACTGATCCGGCAGGCCGTGCACTCGTGGTAGTCCGCCAGGGGGAGGAGGGAGGCTGGGAGGACCCGGCTCCCGCTGCTCAGGCGGGGCTTCTTGCTGAGGTCGATGGGGCCCTCGGCATCCGGGCTCGAGCTGGGAGACGGGCTAGCCTTGACCATGGAAATGAGGGCGGGGACCACGGGGGGCAACTCGGGGCGCGGGGCCTCGGGGGCAGCCCCCAAGTGGCTGCTGGCGCCGTGGATCTCGTACAGCTTGCGGCGCTTGCGTGTGCGGATCGGCTGGGGGAGGAAGGACAGCTTGCCAGCCGCACTGCTCCGGCGCAAGGGAGGGTCGTGGCGGGAGGCGCAGTAGTAGCGCTTGTGCACCATGTAGGTCTCGTGGCGGCTGAAGCGGATGTTGCAGGCTTCGCAGACGGTCCGGTTGGGGTCGTCCTCTGGTTCTTCCACTGAGCTGGCCCCTGGGCTCGGGCTCCCCTCGCTGATGCGCCCGGTTCCATCCGTCTCGGGGGAGGGGCTGGCTTTGGCTCCGCCCTCCTCCACTTTGACCTCTTGCTTGATCTCCAGGGCGGGAAGGGTAGCGTTTCCCTCCGGCTCCCCCTCCTGGGCTGCGCTGCTCTCTCCGGGCGACAGGTGCGGCCCGGCAGCGCTTGGGGCTTTGGGCGTCGTGGCAGGAGCCATCTTGGCTTTGCGCAGGACCGATGGGCTCTCCTCAGCCAGGCGGCGGCTGGAGCAATAAAGCCGCTTGTGGACGTAGTAGTTGTTGATGTTGTTGAACGTGATCTCGCACTCAAAGCAGGTGGCGCCCTTGGGCAGGGGGGTGCCTGGGAAGAGGGCGGGTGGCACACCTCCGTGGCCCTGCTTTAGGCGGCTGTGAACCAGCTCGGACATCTTGGCCAAGATCTCGGACGCCTGGGGCAGCACGGCGGCTTCATGGCCAAACATATACTGGGGCAGAAAGACGGTGCCTCCAGAGGTGCTGGCGCCAAGCTCGCTGGGCACTGGGCTGGATCCCGGGGTGGGACTAGTGATCTCTGACTTCACCTTCACAGAGTGCAGGCTGTGGGGTGAGGGCACCCTGGAGGACGCATCCACCTCGGCCTCGGGTTCAGGAGCTGCCTCTTCTTGGGGGGCTCCTGGAGGGCCTTCCCCCTCCTCTAAAGGCTCTTCCTTGATTTGCACGGGTGGGGCCCCTTCAAGCCAGCTGGCAGCAGGGCTCTTATCGTGGGGAGGGGAACCATTCCCCGCGTCCTCTGCAGGGGACACCCTTGCATCTTGCAAAGGGGATTTGGCGGGGGTCTCCGGCGGGCTGGGCTGAACAGCTTTGAGCTCTGAATTGGGCAGAGCTGTCACTGCGGGGCTATGCAAAACCACGTGCTGCTGGAGGCTGGTCAGGCAATTGGCCACATAGCCACAGAAGCTGCACTTGAACACGGAGGATGAACCTGGAGAACTCAAGCCTGCAGGAGAGAAGATAAACAGGAGGGTTGAGCCTTTATGGGGAGGCCACGGGGTGGCTGAGCTCACATGGGGGTGGTGACTGGGCTCCTCCGTCACCATCATTTGCACACATCAGTTGACCAGCCTTGCACCCATCAAGGAAAAGTCACCTGCCTTCTGGGCTCTCCAAGGTCATAGCCACCAGGATGAGCCAACTCTCACGACTTATTATTATTAATTTGACCAGGCAACCTGGTCAATTGCCACCAATACCGATCCACTTATGGACACTTGCTAGAATTCTCCAGCCAGTTCACCCCCTGCCTGCTATTAATTTAAAAAAAATTGCAACTTTATGAAGCAGGTTCCTCAGAACTCTATCAGCCCTAGTTAGACCTTCTAACCAGGACAGGATCTCTCTGGCACTGATGAAACTAGGCAATGAAATGTCTGTAGGAAAACCACCAAGCTAAGCTCAGAGCGCAGCACCAAGGACCCCTCATTTCAACCCTACAAATATTCTCCTCTGTTCGCAGTCTACCTCTGGAACCCTCTCACTTACCCGGGGCCATTGGCTTAGTGGTGGAAGCAGGGATGGTGGGGCCTGGGGAATAGACCTCTCCTTTGGACCCAGGCTGGCAGATCATGTGATGGGTGACCAGGTGGCTGTAGAGGATGTCCCGAGTGGTGGAGATGAAGCCACAGCTGTGGCAGACACCTGGAAGCACAGGAAACTGCCTGATTCTTGGTCTGCAGAGCGTAAAACTACCTACTTGGGGCTGCCAAGAGCTCTCCACACACACCTGTCGATGGTGGGCACCAGCTAGTGAGGCTGGGGACATTTGCATGCAAAGCTGGTGGCCACCAACAGCCTAGATGCCGGTTACTTGAGGGGTTACTGATGCTGGCGGAGACCAAGTGTACAGTGGGGAGGATGAAGCGGCTTATATGGACAAAGCCGACTTAGAACTGTAGTACATGAACTTATTACAATCGTTTAGGACTATCCATCAAATCTAAAATTATAGAGTAGATACGACTTTCCAGAGCTTTAAGCCAAACTCTTCCATCTGCAGATGCTGTGAACTTTGGACCTTCTGCACGTCAAGCAAATGCTCTGCCACTGAGCTTGTGGCATCTCCAAGAGGCATCTAACAGCGGACAACTCTCTTCTCCATAAGACCAGCCTCTTCTTCACAGCTTTCCGCTGCCAATTACAGAAACCCAGGACTTTCTCCAAACCCACAACCAGTTAACCTCAATCCAGAGGGGAACTCGCAGGAGTAGGACCCTGGGCAGAACGGAAGCTTCCACCACCAGCAATGGAGCCTTGCTTTGGCCTTGCACAAGGATTGGTGAAGCAGGAAAAGTAGTGTGTCCACAGCTAATGGGTATCCTCAGAAGGATTCGTTCAGGGGTGGGATTCAACATTTTTTAACAACCGGTTCTGTGGGCGTGGCTTAGTTGGTGGGTGTGGCTTGATGGTCATGTGACTGGCTGGGGGTGGCCAACTCAACATCACTCACATCGAGGCACGCATCTCCTCGCCTGGCCTCTCATGACTGTGGGGATGCTGCAACAGTCGTCAGTGTGAAAAAGGGCCATAAGTCACTTCTTTCAGTGCCATTGTAACTTCGAATGGTCACTCCACACAAGCAAAGTACCAGCAAAGGAGGGGGGAAAAAACTCCAGAGAAGTTCCTGAGACAGGAAGTCTAGTCCTGCCAAGAATGTAATAAGGGTTAATGGAGAGGCAGTTTCTGTACGCAACACCAGAATGTTTCCTTCCTGCCTTCCTTACAGGATTAGCCCTGTAATTTCTTCTAACAACCAGTTCTCCAAACTGCTTAGAATGTTAACAACCGGTTCTAGCGAATAGGTGCAAACCTGTAGAATCCCACCCCTGGATTCGTTCCATGCCGTACTTCTACCCCAGAGTCCAACTTACCGTTCAGGGTATCCGTGTGTACTTTGAGGTGTCGCTCACAGTTTGCTTTTGTTGTAAAGGCAGACAGACAGATGAGGCAGACAAACGGCCTCTCCCCTGAAAAAGAAGCCAGAGCTGAACTGCAGGACTTGGACAAAAATGGAGTTACCTCCCAGCCCAAAAGTGGCAGGGCTGGCCCAAGGTTTTCTGCATGGCTCTGCCCCATGACGGAGAGGTTAAGGTGCATCTGCGGATGGGTGCACCTTACGAAAACCAGCTGGACTTTGGCAGGGCTGCAGGAGATCCCCATGGCTGAGATTAGACTTTATATTAGAGAATAACCCCACAATGGCCACCCAGTTGGCCTCATCCTTGATCACATGACGTGTGCAGGACTGCAACCTTTGAAAGCTGGGGTGAGTTAGGGCCGGTGCCTCCAGCCTCTGTGCCTGAACCGGGGCCCCTTCCTCCTGGACCTCCCTCCGCTCCTCTCCCAGGGCCCTTCTGCCCCTCCCCCCCCAACCTGGCTCCTCCCGGGAACGGCGCAGCTCTTACCGCTATGGCTGCGCATGTGGATCTCCAGGGAGCTGGCGCTGGGGCAGCTCTTCTGGCACTGAGGGAAAGGGCAGATGCGCTCGTTGGGGTAGGCATCCTTGGCCTTCTCATCCAGGGCGGGGGAGGTGGCGCTCTGGCGGCTGGCGCAGTAGTACGTCAGGTGAGCCTGCAGGTTCCGCTCGCTCCGGTACCAGATGCCACAGTCCTTGCAGGGGAAGACGTCCTCTGGAAGGCAGAAGAGAACCAGAGAAGGAGGAAGACAGTGGAGAACCATCCAAGGGCAGGAGGGTCAGAGGCCCTCCGCCAGACTGGAGGCCAGGAAGCCCAGACTCAACGCTCAAGGGACGCCCTGGGCCACCGTTCGTTCTTAGCCTGGTCCAAAAAGGTGATTACAGGAATAAAACGGTGGCTTCTCGATCTGCTACCTTCCTCTCGATTTCCATTTCTACAGGCAGGCCTCGATTTACAATTAATCATTTAGGGACCATTTGAACTTACAACAGGCCTGGCAAGAGAGACTTACAAACGGTCCTTGACCTTACAACCCTTGCAGCATCCTCGGAGTCATGTGATCAAAATTCGAGAGCTTGGCAACTGGAATCTATTTACAATGGTTGTAAACACTCTGGGGTGTGTGTGTTGTGTGATCCCCATCTGTGACCTTTCCAGCCAGCTTCTGGCAAGCAGAGTCAACGGGGGAAGCTGGATTCACCAACCAAAATGTGATTCATTCAACGACCACAACAAAAGGAGGTCGTAAAATCGGGCATGGCTCGCTGAACAACCGCGTTTCTTAACAATGGAAATTCTGGTTCTAATTGTAGCCGTGAAGTCAAGGAGTGCCTGGAATGATCTGATTATATGCCATGAAGTTGTGGTCTACTCTTAGTGCCCTCACCGGGCATTATACCTTCTTGATGTTCTTTTATCCTCCCTTACAACAGATAATCAGAGTTGGAAGGGACCTTGTAGGTCATCTAGTCCAACCCCCGGCCCAAGTGGGAGACCCTGCACCATTTCTGACAAATGGCAGCCCAGTCTCTTCTTGAAAGCTTTCAGTGATGGTGCTCCCACAACTTCTGAAGGCAACTTCTGTTCCATGGGTTGATTGTTTCTCACTTTTGGAAATTTTCTCCTTATTTCCAAGTTGAATCTCTCCTTGATTCATTTCCATCCATTAATCCTTGTTTGGCCTTCGGGTGCTTTAGAAAATAGCTTGACTCCCCCTCCTCCTCTCTGTGGCAGCCCCTCAAATATTGGAAGATGCTCTCCTGTCTCCCCTGGTCCTTCTCTTCCCTAGACTAGCCAGGCCCAGTTCCTGCAACCGTTCATTGTATGTTTTAGTCTCCAGTCCCCTCATCATCCTGGTTGCTCTTCTCTGCACTTTTTCTGGAGTCTCATTGTCTTTTTTATAGTGTGGTGACCAAAACTGGATGCAGTGCTCTAGGTGTGGCCTTACTCCCTCCCAGGAAGACCCCACCAGTCTGAGGGAGCCAGTCCAGGAGGACCTGAGGAAGGGGCTGCCCCGAGTGTGTGCCCACGATGGGCAGGACGGATGAGAAGTTCAGAGGAGTATTTGAAGAGGAGTCAGCTAAAGGCAAGAGGAACCACTGAGGGACCGACAGTCTGCCAGACGCCTGGGACTTCAACTCCCAGAATCCCCAGGGGTTGGCACCCGTGGCTCCAGCAGCAATGGCTGCAGGGAGGCCTTAACCGATCACTTACTGTTGACAACTGCTGTGGCTAAGATGGCTGCCATCCCCGCTTGCTGGGGAAGCAGCTGGATTTCGGAAGGCAGAGCAACAGGGGGAGTGGCGTCCCCACCCTCGATCTTCCCAGCGTGGTTAGGGAATCCCATCGGCTCAGCCATGACGTACGCCTTCAGCGCATCTCCTTCGGAAAGAGGCCTGGTGGTTTTACACCAAATGGAGTCATCTGGAAATGGAGGAGGAGGAGGAGGAGAAGAAAAAAAACAACACAATTATGGGAACCACGTCCAGCCTCGGTTCTGTTTGCTCTATGAAATGGCCAATATTTTGCCTGGAGAGATGATATCCTTCTGTTGGGACCTAACGTCTTCCCAAGCAGCTTTGGGGGAAAAATCACCCTCCCTGGACTCTTACTCCTGGTTGTAAAATGGGAGCTGCAGCAGGTAGCCTGTCTCAAAGGGCCACCCCAAAGTCAAAACTCTAGGAGGCGAATGGAAAAAGAGAAGCTGCAAAATAAATGTTGTGCAGTGGAATTTGAATTGATTTTCCAGATTGAATTCTGCAACAACTCCAATGAACAGCAGAATGATGTGTAAAATAGAGCTGCTCATTGGATTGTCCGTATGGATAAAGAGGGGAATAAAAGGGGTATCTAAAATATTATATGCGCATTTTTATACCGTATTTATACCTACATTTCTCTCTCTCACACACACATATTGTGTAGGGGCATCAGAGGGGTGATTATTTATTAAAGGTATAAAAAGTGGCTTCTGCCTTCTTGGGATGATGTGCAATTATTAAACATTCTGGTGTTGCCAAATACCCCGAGAAACCCTCAAACAAGCCGATCAAAAATGATACACCCAAAGGTGAGGTAAGGTGAAGTGGCTTAGCCACTGAGATGCTGGGTGTCTCTGAGGATTCAAATTAAAGGACAAGGGCAGGCAGGAGCATCACTGTCCCTTTTAGCGGCAGTTTCGAAAATGCCTGTTTGATCTTTCCGAAACTTTTGCCACTGATTACTCTGTGCAACGCACACAGCCAAAGAAAGGTGGCAGTGCTGGACCACACATTCACAAAAAAACAGCACCATCTTCTTTCTGGCTCTCTCTCCCAAAGGCTTCGCACACCTGACCTGTCCATGCCGAAGCCCCTTGCCCACATCCCTTCCTTGAGCTATGCCTGGATTGCTACCCCTGGAAACATCTTGCACTATAGACCCCACCCCCCTTTCCCCAAATCTGCTTTTGACAAGAGAGCTACCGTTTCATCCCTAAACCCTCGTGCCTGTGGGTGCCCATTTATTTCATCTGTGCCTTCCAACTCATGGAAGGATGCTTTCTACTTGTCAGCCCCTCTTGGCTGCTTGAAATATACTGACGGACTAAGTACAGCTAGTCCTTGACTTACAACCATTCATTTAGTGACCATCCAAAGTTACCACGGCACTGAAAAAGTGACTTACAGGTGGTTACTGAACGTATGACCATTGCAGCATCATACATTCATTCCCCAGAGTCATGTGATCAAAATTTGGATGCTCGGCAATCTGCACATATTTACAGTGGTTGAAGTGACCCCGAAGGTCATAAAATTGGCTGTGACACATTTAACGACTACCTCGTTTAGCCATGGAACTTCGGATCCCAATTGTAACTGTAAGACAAGGACTACCTGTATGGTTAACAGCAGACACCAGGCGTGTGCTGGCATGAGGTGGGGAGAATTAGCTCCTGAAAACAAGTGAACTGCACTTCTCCTTCGAAGGGGTCTTTTTAGCCCCCTTGCCTGTCCTGGAACGATCTCTCTTCTCCCCTCCCCACCCCAAACCAGGCAGGGCTCACTGCTCAAGCGCCAACCTTTCTTGTAGATCACCGAATTGGCGTCCCCTTCGCCAGGAACCAAGGAAAGCTTGGCCAGCCAGCACGTGTCGTCCTGCAGGATCAGGGTCACGGGTGGGTTCAGCTGAGGAGAGAAAAGAAGTGGGCTGAATGTGCACGCCAGTCGCTCTCCCTCCTGGCCAAACAGGTTCCACTCGGAACTCCAGCAGGAACAGAACCTGCCACCGCCAGAAGATCAATTTCAGCTGGCCAGATCTCAAACGTTGGCCCAGGACGGTCCTGGCAGAAGCTGCAGGAGATGCTCACATTTTCCACACAAATGCTCCGCAATGGCGGGGTGGGCATCCTGCCCAGGTTCATCTCCTCCACTGGTGCCCCTTCCCATTTCAAGAGCTGGCCTGGCTCCACCCTCAGGGAACCAGAACGGAGGCAGCCTTAGACCAGCGGATGATAATGGAGCTGCCTGGCGCCTCCCCCCCAATCCAAACAGGCAGAGATCCGAACTGAGTCAAACCATCAATGCTGGTGTGTGTGTGTGTCTGGGCTACGTGTCCCCATGTCCCCTGAATCTGTCCAGGTCAGTGGGTGGCTTCCTTCCTCGCTCCAGTGGTGACGTGATCCACGTGGCCGCGGAGCGAAGCCTGGAGCTCACTTCCCTTCCGGACGGCTGCTCAGCAGGGCCATGGCAGCCCCCTCCCGAGGAGTAAGGGGGCCTCCGCCCGAGGAAAGCCCCCCTCCCTTGTGGAAAGTGACCCGGCGGCCACAGCACGAACACAACAAGCTTGTTATTTCCTCTTCTTCGTCACTCGCGGGCCAAGCCGTGCCGGCCGGGGAGGAAACAGCCACTTCACCCCTAACCCTGGTGGTGTGCAGGGAGGAAAAGAGATTAGAGGGGGCAGAGGAGGAGGAGGAGGAGGAGGAGGAGGAGGAGGAGG
>NW_020720776.1:0-10667 GCF_900518725.1 Notechis scutatus
AAGGAGTCTGTTTACGGCATAGGTGCACGATGCGAAAAATTGCAACCGCTATTTTCTAGAAATGACTCCGCTGTACCTGTTGGTGCCAGATGGGCAGTTTCTTCTCTGTTCCTTGGAAGGTTTCTGAAGACCTAAAATAAAATAGATGAGACACTCTGGTGGCCTGGAACTCAACGAGTTTACATACATCATTCTTGGCTCTCCAAATGCTTTAGGCACCCCCCGGCCCCCAATCCTGATTGCTTGCAAAGACAGGATGATTAAACAACAATGCTCAGAGAGCACCAAGGACTCCGCGATTCAAATATTAAGCAAAAATTATTCTCTTCTATAGGATGAAAAGCTGGTTCTCTCCCTTTGGCCCTTGTAAAGGTGTTTTCCAACAGGCAAAAATTACAAAAACAACAACAAGAATGGGGCAATGAGCTTTCTGATCTTTAGAGGGGGGAGGAAAAAAAATCCACCCCCGTTTAGAACCAGCAAGGTCTCTACAAAGTTGGACCAGATGACCTACAAGGTCCTTTCAGCTCTGTTAATTTGTTAAAAGTGCTAAGGTGGTTTGAGACGCGAGACTTGTTCCTAACATCCAACTTTGATCCTAGGCTGTTGGCGTAAAAAGGCTGGCTGAATCCTGGGGCTGCCTCTACTACCACACCTGGTTTGTCTGTTCCACCAAAATTAGGACTTAAGAATCCCCAAATCACAGTCTTCTTCTTCTTCTTTCCACACCCAACTATTCCAATTTCACTGGCTCTCTTGCCCAGTCCCGGGGTAACTGTTTAGAGGTTCCATCACACTCACGTTTTCTTATCCAGCTACGGCGGGGAAGAGTTGGATCCAGCTGGCGCTTGTATGAAAAGCAGGAGATTTATAGGAGGCTGAAGTCTTGCTAAAATGAAAAAAAACAAAAAACCCCAACAACAACAAGCAAAACGATTGCCCACCTTCTCCCAAACTGCATACCTCTCCTTTTCCTGTTCAAAGTCTGAGTAAACAGAATCAGACCGTAAGGGCATGGGGAAACAAAACAGCAATGATCTTTGAAGCATGATGAAGGAATCTGGAAGGATATCAATTCCGATATCTGGTATTTGTAGAGCTGCCACCAATCAGGAGTGAAAGAGCCACTTTGATTGGATTTCCGGCCCGCCATCAAGTGGTTGGCCCTTAGGGACCACCTGGATAGATCTTCTCTTGATAGACAGCTTTATCCAAGAAGATCTAGGGAGATATTCTACGTTCTACCTTCTAGGCGAGCATTCTCCAATGATGAGGCAGGACAAGAAGCAATGGATGGAAACTAATCGAAGAGAAAACCAACCTTCAACAAAGGAGAAATGTTAGGGAGAAGCTAGGACAATTAATCAATGGAACAACTTGTGGGTGCTCCGTCACTGAAGGTTTGGAAGAAAAGGTTGTACAGCCATTTGTCTGAAGTGGTGTAAGGTTTCCTGTGTGAGCAGGAGGTTGGGTTAGAAAACCTCCAAGGACCCTCCCAACTGTGTTATTCTGTGATTATCTATATCTCCTGGCCTTTTAGTTCTGTCCAATGGTCCTCCCATTGTTTCTGAGTCCATCTACCTTGCTTGGTGGCCATTCTCTTCTTCTCTTTCCTTCCATCTCTCCCAGCATCAGAACTTGGTCTTCTCATAATGTGTCTAAAATAGAAAAAATTGAGCCTGGTTGTTTGTGACTCAAGTAGGAAATCTGGGTAGACTTGTTTGATGATCCATCAGTTTGTTTTCATGACCGTCCATGGTCTTCTCAGCGGTCTTCTCCAACAGCCACGTTCAAAAGTGTCAATCCTATTGTCCAAGTCCAGCCTGAACCATTAGGATCTAGAATGTTCTACCTTCCATGTCATCTGTATGGGTTATGTCCTGTCAAGTCACACATTTTATTTCTTGTTATTTACCCATTTGTTCTGGCTGCCCCATGCATATTATAATTATTATATGGACTCTGGGAAGCATATTTCAAAATAATACCCAATACAAGGGCAGTTAAAATAATAAGACTCAATTAATTAGGATTGCTACTCAAAGAGAGAGTCAAGGGCCCCAAAGTTAGAAACTGTTAAAAAAAAAAAAAAAGGACAGGATTTGATGTGTAATTGAAGCTCCCATCTTGGGTTTTTTGGACATCCTCCCCTTCTGGGAGCACTCTTGCATACAGTACAGGTAGTCCTCAATTTACGACTGGTTGTTTAATGGCAACAACCCCCCACACCCCATTCAAGAGAGTGGATTTGGACTTACGACCACGAGATTTGCTTAACCAGTGCTACAAAAAGATAGTCAAAAAAGTTGGGCCCGGTGATGTGGAGCCTCAACTTATGACCCCATTGATTGAAGACAGGGATTCTGCTCCCAATTGTGGTCGTAAGTGGAGGACTACCAATTTGTGGCCAGATGTTGAGGTTGTACGCTGTGGTCATAAAGTTGAGGCTGTTGGAGACTTTTCAAAGACGAGTTCCTTCTGCATCCAGGAGAGATCCAGCAAACATGGAAGTCAGGAAGCAACGGTCCTCTTTGTAATAGCAAAGAATAATAATAATGATCATAATTATTGTAATATTCAGTATTGTAATATCCTCAACTTATGACCCCAATGATTGATGGAATTCTGGTCCTAGTTGTGACAGAGGAGTATCTCTAATAGCAAAAGTATTAAAAGAGATAATTTCTTTCCCATTTCCATTTTTTTCTGATCTCTTCTGCATTCAGAAGGACCTATAAAAAAAAGTCTATGAAAACTTTTCACAGCAGAGCTTTGGAACAGCTACGGGTCCAAAGGAATATTTACTCAAGGATCCAACATGATGAGTAGACAGAAGTGAGAGAGACAAGGACAATTTGTTTAGATGTTAAGCAATATTTGCTCCCGGTCACTGATCAACCAACTGTATCTGAAGGAGGCCTTCAAAAATTGTCTTCTAAGACCAGCTGGAGCAAAAATCCTTGTTTGAATGGTTACGGAAATCCAGAGACGTTCTTCCATTTCTGGAAAGAAAGTATGCTTGGAGTCAGGCGTAGGATACGAGATTCCCCTGGAAAGGTTGAGATTTTAAGCGCAGGGCAAAATATTTTCGTTCCAGATTTCAGGTACTCCTCGACTTACAACCAAAATTTGGACAATAACAAGCAACATATTAATGTTCACTTCTGGCTCACTTTAGTAACACTCGTGTTTGCTCCGAGCCTCTTGTCTCTGCCAATTTCTCACATTCTGCTCGATGAGCCAGCTAAATATGAGCCAGCAGTGTACAAAAGGCAATGCAATCCTAAATTGCATTAACAGAGGGATGCAATCAAGAACAAGGGAAGTAATAATACCACTCTATAAAGCCTTAGTAAGACCACACCTAGAGTATTGCATCCAGTTTTGTTCACCACACTATTAAAAAAGATGTTGAGACTTTAGAAAAAGTGCAGAGAAAAGCAAGCAGGATAATTCAGGGACTGGAGACTAAGGCATATGAGGAACTGGGCCTGGCTAGTCTGGTGAAGAGAAGGACCAGGGAAGACAGGATAGCAGTCTTCCAATATTGGAGGGGCTGCCACAGAGAGGAGGAAGGGGTCAAGCTATTTTCCAAGGCACCCAAAGGCCTAACAAGGAATAATGGATGGAAACTGACCAAGGAGACATTCAACCTGGAAATAAGGAGAAAATTTCCTGACCGTGAGAACAATCAACCAATGGAACAGAAGTTGCGTTCAGAAGTTGTGGGAGCTTCATTACTTGAGACTTCCAAGAAGAGACTGGACTGCCATCTGTCAGAAATGATGTAGGGTCTCCTGCTTGGGCGGGGGGTTGGACTAGATGACCTACAAGGTCCCTCCCAACTCTGTTATTCTATGTTCAATGGAATGACTTGCCTTTGGAAGTTGTGGGAGCTTCGTTACTGGAGGCTTTCAAGAAGAGACTGGACTGCCATCGGGCAGAAATGGTGTAGGTTTTCCTGCTTGGGCAGGGGGTTGGACTAGATGACCTACAAAGTCCCTTCCAACTCTGATTATCTGTTATTTGTTTAAAGCTGATATTCACATTTAAGTGGTTCGACATTCCTTTCCTCCAGATTTAAGGATTTCAGATGGCAATTTAGTCTAACATGGGATTTTTGTAATGCCAGCTTTCTGGAGGCAGGGGAAGGGCACGCAGATACTTTTCGACGTACAACCACCATTGAGTGCAACATTTCCATTGCCAAGCAAGAGAGTTGTTAAATGAGCATGTTAACCCGTTTTATGACCTCTCTTGCCCCAGTTGTTAAGTGAATCACTGTAATTCTTAAGTCAGTAACACGGTTCAAAGGGGAATCACATGACCCCCGGACGCTGCAACTATCATAAATATGAGCCACTGAAAAAAAGTGACTTATGACCATTTTTCACACTTATAACCATTGCAGCAACCCCACGGTTATGTGATCAAAATTCAGGCACTTGCTCATATTTATGACGGTTGTATTATGCCAGGGTTAGGTTTCTGACAAGGAAAGTCAATAGGAAAACCAGATTAGATTAACAGGTTAACAGAGTTGGAAGGGACCTTGCAGGTCATCTAGTCCAACCCATCCACCCACCCCCACCCAAGCAGGAGAATCACTTTACAACCGCTTTATTTTATTTAACAACTGCAGCAACTCACTTAACAAGAAAGCTCATAAAACAGGGCAAACTTCACTTAACAGGTGTCTCGCTTAGCAACAGAAATGTTGAGCTCAATTGGAGTCGTAAGTGAAGTACTGTCAGGGGTCCGACAATTAAGATCATGTCTCTAGCCGTATCTCTCAGAGTTAAAAAAAATGATTTATTAGGCGTGACCATGTCAGCGTTACCTAGGTGCAGCCAACTCTAAGACACATCATTCCTTTCCCCCTTGACCCTGGTCTTCCCCCCACCCCCTGGATGTATATTGTCCAATGGGACACATCCATAGCCAAGAGTCATCAACCATGCTCTCCAGTAATAATCTTGGGCGCCAACAGCTTTGGCTGCCTAGCAATTATCTGAAACATTTAAGGAATGCACTGCTTTCTGCTGGCAACTAAAAAGATCAAAGAAGTATTTCTTAGTTGACAAGTACTACCTATAAACATTTATTTGGAAAGTCACTTCATCCATTTTTTTAAAGTGGTTTTTGTAGGGCAAGAAGGAAATGTGAAACGTATTTGTGAATGCACTCAAAATCAAATCTGGGCCCTGATCTTGCAAAAAGAAAAAAAAAAATGGACAAGGCAGGACAAAAAAAGAAAATTTGAAAATGTAAAGGGTTTTTTTTTTTTTTGTACCACCCTGATATTCGTTGACGACATTTTAGAAAGAAATGATTGGAAACAACTCGTGCTTAATTTTTTTTTTCTCTGTATTTATGTCTAATGATGGGTTGAGAAAGTAGAAAATGAAAGGTTGGAGTTCCTGGTCAACCTCTCTCGAGATGTTTATTTTTTTTTTCCACTGCTACGGTTGGGATTACATGAGCATCTTCTCTATCACTGATGGAATCCAGGGACATTCAGTCAGATCCATCTTGGGAGGTTATGGGTTCAAGTTTTTTCTTCAACTTCTGGAAAGCCTCGGAAAGCCAGTTCCTGCCAAGGACAAGAGAAACGATGAGTTGGTTTTGCCACCCCCAAAGCTCCCAAACTCTTGTAATGCGGGAAAGACCTTGGGAGACTACATTAAGAGAGGCTGCCAAGGGAACAGTTAGATAAGAGGCAGCCTAGCCCTCAGCTGCACAGTGGGTGAGGGAAGAGAGAAGAAAGGAACTTCCCTAGTTGTTTGCGTGATAAAGGAGACAGGGAGAAAATTGTACTTTCAAACTGGCAAGATTGGGGTGTCAAACTCGATTTCACTGAGGGCCGCATCAGGGTTGTGTTTGACCGCGGGGCCAGTGGTGCGTTTCAAACATTTTTAACCACTGGTTTGGCGGGTGTGGCTTGGTGGGCACGCTTTGCATGCACACACACACACACTTCGCACATGTGCATGCATCAAACATGCACTTTGAGCAGGCACGGAGGCCTTCCGACTCGCCACCTGCAATCTTGCACTCTCCCTGTCGCTTCAGCAGCTGCTGTGCAGCAATCAGCAAAGCAGCTGGGCTTCAAAAGCAGGACATACAGGTGAATATGGGTACCTGGGCAGGTGGGTGGGCCCAACAGCAGAGCGTTGGAGAGAAATGGTTTGGTCTCCACTACTCATCGGTGCTACCAGCTCGGCTGAACCAGGCTGAACCGGTAGAATACCACCACTGCTCGGGGGGAGGGGTGTCTGTGTGTGTGGCTGGGGGCGTGGTCAGGGTGGGCGGGGCCAGCTCAACATCACTCATCAAGGCTCCATTTTTGGCTGCGACAGCTTCCTTCAGCCCTCTGCCAGCGAAAACAGAGCTCAGGGAGGCCACATGCAGCCTGCCTGCGCTCCATTTTCATTGGCAGAGGGCTGCAGGAGGCCGTCGCGGTTGAAAACGGAGCCCAGGTGGGCTGCATGTGGCCCTCCCACACTTCGTTTTCACTAGCAGAGGCACTGTGGGCCAGTCCTTCACTGTTTCCAGGGTGGGACCATGGGCCAGATCTAAGCACCCCGTGGACCGGATCTGGCCCCCCGGGTCTTGAGTTTGACACCCCTGGGCAAGATTCAATGGTTAAAGATGCCGAGCTTGCCCGATGGAAGGCTGACAGCCTGGGTTTGAGACCCGAGCTCCGCACGACGGGGTGAGCTCCCGTTCCTTGCCTCAGCAACTGCCTACCGAGCAGTTCAAAAGCATGCCAATGCGAGTAGATAAATAGGTACCACTTCAATGGGAAGGTAACAGTTGTTAAGGGAATCCAGCTTTCCTGTTGATTTTGCTTGTCAGAAGGTTACAAAAGGGGATCACATGACTCCCCCCCAAGGACACTGCAACCGTCATAAATACATGCCAGTTGCCAAGCATTGATCACATGACCCCTGGAGATGCTGCAATGGCCATAAGTGTGAAAATATACGTTGCTTTTTTCAGGGCCCTTGTAACTTTGAGCGGTCACTAGATGAACTGTTGTAAGTCGAGGATTGCCTGTATATTGTCAAACATAGTTCTTTCCATCCTCCTGTTCTGCCAAATGGGTCTGCTGCTTCCCAAAATAGGTTTCACCTTGGACTTCAGGCTTCCCCGCTTCACACTCAATCATAGAGAGTCCATATTGCTTAAGACACTAATCCTAGGAGAAGTTTTTCAAATCACAGATGTGCTAATTCAGGAACCGGTTTGGCTGTTTCGCTGAGCCTCCAGCAAGAATTCCAGATGATCCAGCTGCTTGCCAAAATCTGACTGGCATTCCTTGGCAGGGATTTAGAAAGCACCTGAGAGGCTGTCATAGAATCATAGGCTTGGAAGGGACCTTGAAGGTCTTCCAGTCCAACCCCCTGCCCAAGGCAGGACTGTCTCTGTGCGGTGGAATGGTGTCTGGATTCCCAGCAGGGAGGGGCTGGATTCCAGAGAGCAAAGAGGCAGCAGAGGAGACTAACTAAGTTAATCGGAACAGAGCTGGAAGGAATCTTTGAGGTCTTTCTAGTTTAACTCCAGGGGGCGTGGGCTGCTACCGGTTCGCCACGGTTTGGGCGAACCGGTTGTTAATTTTATGGTCAGTTCAGCAAACCGGCAAATCTCTCCCCTGGCTGGCTCCACCCACCCTTCCCTTCCCACGCAACCCATTTTGGATTGCAGGTAAGTGGAGGAGGCTCGGGGAGGGTGAAAAATGGGCCGCCTAGAAGTTCCGGAAGGCCGGAAATCCAGAGAGTCTCCGGAACTCGATGAGAGCGAAAACACCCCTCCCTGCAGCCCATTTTTGCTCCCAGGGTGGTGCAGGAGGCTGACTAGGCCACGCCCACCATGGCCACGCCCACCCAGCAACCGGGCAGAGAACTGGTTGTTAAATTATTTGAAGCCCACCCCTGTCCAACCCCCTGTTCAAGCAGGCGACCCTATACCCGTGATGGCGAACCTATCGCACCCGTGCCGCAGGTGGCACTCAGAGCCATTTGTGCCGGCACACGAGCTGCAGACAAACTTACCTCACTGCACATGCACGCGCCTCACCGCTGATTTTCGGCTGGTTTGAGGCCTTTTTCGGCTTCCCAGAGGCTTGGAAAAAGCCTCTGCAGGTCGAATAGGCCCGTTTTGTCACTTCCTGTAATACCGGAAGTGATGAAATGGGCCTATTCAGCCTGCAGAGGCTTTTGTCAAGCCTCCGGGAAGCTGAAAAAGGCCTCAAACCAGCTGAAAATCAGCCTTGAGGCACAGTGCAGGTAAGGGGGTGGGGGCCGGGGGGGGGATTGCGTGCGCATGTGCAGGGGGCGGGAGGATGCGCATTGCCTTCTGGATGCTGGCATTGGAGCGCCAGCGCGCACACAATTTTTAGCCCAGGAACCCCAAAAGGTTAGCCACCACTGCCCTATACCATTTCACCCAGCACTGATGATGTTCCCTAGTTTGGGTGCTGAAACCTTTGCAAGAAAACAACTGAGTTCAGAGAGCACAAAGGACCACCTAAACAAACTCAGCGTCCCACTTCGGGGTCCTTCTTCCCCCTAGGATGTTCTCAATGGAGCCCTCTTGGGCTGCTCTGTGTCCTCATCTAGTGGTGGCTGCTGCATCTGTCAGGCTCCTCTGCCTGCAAATGTTTGTTCCCTTTGAGTAAATAGAATTTTGCCTTTTTTTTTTTTTTGCTTATCTAGGCGGCTGATATTCCCTTTTCGGCTTTCAGGCTCGAAAGGTCTTTATTTTCTGGTTGATGGAGGAAACAAGTCAGTTCCGGAAAGTCAAACCTTCTGCCAGCTGAACCGCAACTGAAGCTTTGCACCTGGGATCCCAGCTTCTTAAAAATGGGTCTCCCTGTGGATCGAGAATTCATGGAACCCAATCCACAAGGAGAACCAGAGGCAATTTCCCTCCCCCCCCAAAAAATATTTTGCACCCTTTTAGCTCTGCTGTTTACTGATGGAAAGCTGACCTTGGCTAGGACATTTTCCCTTCGTAAAAAAAAAAAAAAAAGGGCGATGATTTAAGAAGCCACAAAAGGATGAAAAATCAGGCTGGGAGGACAGTCCGTGAAGCAAAACCCCGGGAAAATCTTTAATCCTGGAATGAGTTTCATCGTTGAGATAAACAGGGAGAGATTGTCACATGCAACAAAGGAATGATGGCTTTGCAGGCAGGGAACTTTCCGCCGCCGTATGAATTGCTTGGATTTTTTTTTTTTTTCAACAAATGCTCCGCTCAGGCAAATACACTGACATTTAAGTCATGGGTTCTTGAAAAATTGGGTGGGGTGAGAGAATCAGGGGATGTCAACATGCATCATGGCCTCCTTATGCTAATGGATGGAAATCATTTACTGTTGCTCCTTTACATCATGGCTGGATCGGTTCACGTCGCCTAATTCCTGCTGTTTGCACAATGATGTTGTAAGCGCTTGGGATGTCATTGTGGCTTCTTTAGCAACATGGACGGGAAGGGAGCATTTAATTATTAATTTTACTTCTATTATGGGATGAGAGTGAGGTATTTATGGTTGGCAGAGGCAGGAACAGATCAAGAATTAATCAACGGAGGATAAGAATTGGGTGGCTGCAGATGTTCCTGCTTCCACGGTTTCAAAATTGGCAGAAGTGAGGAAGAGCTGCAGAACAACTTCCAAAACTGAATTATGAAAAAAACCAGGACACGGAAGCAGAATGGAAACATACTCTGGGGAACTGTCTCCAAATTTAAGAAGGAGAAGTTTGATGCTAAATATTAAGATGGGCTTCCTTTGGTTGATGTACTTTAGATGTTGGGTTTTTCTGGAGAATCCTTCTTCTTCTTCTTCTTCTTCTTCTTCTTCTTCTTCTTCTTCTTCTTCCCCTTCTCTTTCTCCTTCTCCTTCTCCTTCTCCTTCTCCTTCTCCTCCTCTTTCCCTCCTCTTCCTCCTCTTTCCTTCTCTTTCCCTCTCCTTCTCCTCTTTCCTTCTCCTCTTTCCTTCCTTCTTCTTCTCTTTGAATTCTCAGCCAAGATGGCTGAACCCAGGCCCCTCACCCCACCTTATTCCCCTCCTAATAGTTATAGTTGGAAGAATGTGTCACCTGGTTTTGTTGCTGAATTCGCTGTTGTGGAATTCACGAAGTGCAACTTTGGTCTTCTCACCAAGGTTATCAACAAAAGTCTGGACCTCCTTTTGAAACTTCTCAAACTTCTGGGCCAAGGTGGGCTCTTTCCCACTGTCTTCATTGGAGTCTTGGGATAAATAAATTGAAACAGCAACTTTGTTACTTGCTGATACACAACGCTAAACCCACACTTCATGTTGAGTTCATATAACAAGCATTATTTATATCCAAACAAATAAGCCGTGCTTAATGTAATAATCTGGTTCACAAAACATATCGGGACCATACTTGATCTCTCACAAAATACTGAACTGCAAACGACCCAATTCTGTTTAGCTTAGTCCGGCATGTTGTGTGAATCCAGCTATGTGTGGAGAAATTGACACAAGGTTCAATAAACTCAGAACTCAGAATGAACAATGGATATTTTTGGGTTGGAGTGCACACATTTTTGCATCATGTATGCTATTTATTTGTGCAACATTTGCCTATCTCTCTCTCTCTCTCTCTCTCTCTCTCTCTCTCTCTCTCTCTCTCTCT
>NW_020720778.1:0-10663 GCF_900518725.1 Notechis scutatus
TGGAGAAGCCAAAATAAGAGCCTTGGATAAATAAAAGGCAGTGTGCGCTTTTTTTTTTTTACCTTCTATTAGCTATTTTAACCCTCCTCTTCAACCCCACAGTATTTTGTAATATTGGTATATTTATTTTTTATTTTATTTCATTTTTATTTTTTTAAAGGGGAAGCCTCAGAATATTTTTTCTCCTTTTTTCTCACTGGGATTGTTGCCTCTCCATCTCTACTTTTGACTTATTTTTATGGCTATTTTTCATTTTTTGAGATCTTTCAATTGGATTAAGATGTGAAGAACCTGAAGAACCTTTTTCTTTTTTTTCTATTATTTTTTAATATTATTGGGTTTTATTTTATTTTTTATTTTTCTCTTTATTTTTAATTTTTACTTTTGAATCATGATTGATTATTCCACAACAGGATTAAGGTCTAGAAGAACCTGAAGAATCTCCCTTTTTTTAATTTTGGGCTTTTTACTTTTTACTGGCTTTGTGTGTGTGTGTGTTTTCCTTTTTCCTAACTGGATTATAATTGGCCACCTTACTAATTGGATTAAAAGAGCTGGAAGACTC
This sequence comes from Notechis scutatus, assembly GCF_900518725.1. Next base: position 566 of record NW_020720778.1, read on the forward strand.
TGAGCTACTTAAATGAGTAAGAAAATTTTACCTTCGGGCATCTCAACTTCTGCTCCTGCCTCCCCATCAACTGGAGGACGACTTTCAACAATGGCGAAGCAAGATAAAGCACAAGTGGATTTAACGATGGTTATGCAAGGAATTCAAGAACTTAAAACGAGTATGGAACAAAGAATGGAGAGTATTGACCAAAGAATTGGGAAGATTGATGAAAAAATTGAAAATGTTCAACAAATGATGGTGAAATATGATGAGAGACTCCAAAAAATGGAAGAGAAAGACAAACAAAGAGAAGAGACAATTGGAAATATTGATAGCAGATTAACAATGGTTGAACAAGATAAAAGTGGGATGTTGAAGTGGGAGATGGACAGGTCAGAATTTTATCTCAGATTTCAAAATATTGAGGAAGAAAAAGGACAAAATTTGGCTGCAGTAATGATTGAAATCTTGGCTGGAGCCTTGGAAATAACAGAGGAAAAGATGATGGATGGAGTAGATGAGATATATCGAGTCTTCACAAGATATGCGATGAGGAACCAACTACCAAGAGAGGTCCATGTCAGATTTACCAAAAAAACTATTAAAACTCAAATATTACAAGTGGCAAGAGAGAAGGTGTTGAAATACAAAGACAAAGAGATTGTGGTCTTAAAACAAGTACCCAGAAAAATGAGAGAGATGAGAAGAGAATATCGATTCCTGACTAAAATGTTATTGAAAAAAGAGGTGAATTACAGATGGCTGATTCCAGAAGGATTAATGTTTACATGGCAAGAACAGAGACACAGAATTGACTCAATTGAGAAGGCAGAAATATTCTACAATGAATTTTTCGAAAGAAGAGAAATAGAGATAGAATAAGAGATAATCTCAACTGAATTTCAAGAGGACCAAATGGGGATGGGAAAAGAAGAAGGCGCAGTAGGGGGACAAGTGGAGACCAAAGAACAACGTGAAGTAAGATCCACGAGAGCTGTTAGACCTAAATATAAAACATAATTATGGAGGGAAAAAAACTGATTTCTATGAATATAAATGGACTGAACTCAGCTACTAAAAGAAGAATTTTTTTTCACAAATTAGAGAAGTTAAAATTTGATATAATTTGCTTACAAGAAGTACACATTAAAAAACAACACGAACAATTACTGGCACAATCAAAATTAGGGAAAATATTTACTTCTCTGACTCATTGTAAGAAAAGAGGAGTGGTTTTGTACATCAAAGAAACCATTCCAGCAAAACTGATTTATACTGATATTCTAAATCTCCCCTCATATTATATTTTCAAACCAATCATTATTAACATTCCAACATTTTAATCTCTTATCAACTCTCAAGCCATTTAAATTTTCTATTTCTGATACAATACTACAATATCATCTTATGTACCTTGCAAAATCTCTTTGAAGATATATTGCAATAAGACTTTAAGAAACAGATTTGGACTTTCCTTTTCTTTAATTGATACTACCCCAGGAGGAGAGAGTGGGAACTCTGTCTTGGTTTGGACTGACTGAGAACTTTGGGATTGTCTTATTTTTCCTTTGGAATATTCTGGCTGTTGTAAGAGAAAAGAAAAGAAAAGATTTATAATGGCTTCTTCTATCGAGGAACTGAGAAAAGACTATGAGCAAGCAAAACAAAATGGTAAAGCTGGTTTGAAAGAAGCCTTCCTTTTTTTAGAAATGGCGCTTATTAATTATCAACAAACATTGCAACAGATGAAGACAGCAGAAGAAGAACAAAGAAAGGAAGCCATCTTTAATAAATCTCAGAACTCGACCAAGAGGGAAGGAAGAGGAAAAAGAAGAGAAATAAAGGACTTAAGATTTAAAAAAACATTTAAGAAAGGGAAAAACAAGGTGCAAAATCAATATAAGGATGGTAAACAAAAGGGAAGAGGAATGCGACAGAGAAGGGAAGCCAGTAAGGCAGAGGCTACAAGAAGGGGGGCTAGAAAGGTTTGTTGGGGGAAGAAAGAAAGGGAAAAGGTGGAGAAAAGTTACAAAGTTTTGAAATTAAATGAGAAAAAAGAAATTTTTTTTAGGGATAAAGGATAAGTATAATTTCTTCAAAACTGATTTATACTGATGAAGACGGAAGAGTATTAATGGTTGAAATAGTGGATAATAATACAAAAATACTCCTGGTTGCAATTTATGCCCCGAATGATAAACAAGAAGAATTTTATAAAAAATTACATATGCAAACAATGGGATTGGACTATTCTAACATAGTTATGATGGGAGATCTCAATGGAATTGTAGATAATAAACTGGATTATACAGTGACAGCATCAAGACAAAATAGAAAGACTCTCCCCAAATCTTTTTTTAAAATGATAGATGAATTAAATTTAAAAGATATATGGAGAGAAAGAAATGCTAAAACTCAACAATATACTTTTTATTCAAATAGACATTCATCATGGTCCAGAATAGATATGATTTGGATCTCAACAGAACTAATATCTAATATTCAAGAAATAAATATTAAAACAAGTACGTGGGCAGACCATAATCCAATGACAATTAAATGGAAAGGACAAAAAAAAAAGATCTAGATGGACATTAAATGACTTTTTCTGTTTTAATCGGAATAATACACGTGCAAATAACTGTTTTAAACTCAATGTAAACCGTTCTAAACTTGACTGTAAAAAAATATGATTTTTGTAGTAGAAGCGCACCAACATGCCTACCGTCCTTGTCCTATTGTTTCTTTTATTTTTCTTATATGTATCTATGTATTCATAACTATGTTTTTACTTATGCCTATTATCTTGTAAGCAATTGACAAACCAAATTTAAAAATAATAATAAAGTCTGGAATGCTCTACCTGATTCAGTTGTCTCAGCTACAAATTTTCACAGTTTTAGTCACAAATTGACTTCTGTGGGATATCAATATTTGTCTGGATTGTGTTTTTTTGTGGATTGGGTTTTGGATTGGGTTGTGGTTGTTGGGTAGAGATGTGGTTTGTAGCTATTGGATGTTCAGGTTTTTGCGTTGTGTCTTTTTTTTCAAGGTTGGATATTCTTTCTTTTACGGCGTCCAGGGATGCTACTATGGTGTTAAGGGATGTTTCAATGGTTTCAATGGTATCAACTCTTTCCAACAGATCCAGTTTGGGTTTGCATGATTTGCAGAGATATGAAAACTCATTGGATGATTCCAGGTATTGAATAAATTGCTTGGTTAATCCCAAGCAGTCATGATGAGCGTATTTGTTACACAGAGAACATTTGATGGAGTTTTCATTATCCTTTAGATTTTTGTAGCATTTAAGGCATGTGCAGGAGTCTTGTAGTTCATTGGTGGGGATTATCTTCTCTTTAGGTTGTGGTTTGGCATTGGATTTTCTTTTTGGCATGGTAGGTGTTAGGGATAACATTGTTTACCCTAACTGGTTTGGGTAAAAATAATAAATATGGTATCATGGTTTGTTGGTTAAAGTGTGTGTAACTTTAACTGCAGGAATGTAATTAAGGGTGTGGTTGTAAAAGCACTATATAAGAAGCGAGGCAAATGCAGCTCTCTCTCTCTGGCCTACTGATCCCTAATTACTTGATGGATTGATGACTGCGATCTTGCTGGAAAAGGGGAGAGAACAAGGTGTGTTGATACTTCTCAACGGAGAGAAGATAAAGATTGGACAGATTTATTGTAAGTGAACTGACATTGGCTAATCAACACGGACTTTGCAAATAGAGTATCCCCGACAAGACTTGACTGAAATTGATATAAGACTAATGGACCGTTATATTTGACTATGCTATAATTCTTAAATGGAATAAACTATAATTTTGATAGCACAAGCGTATCTGTATTTTTTTACTGCGTGTTAACTAGAAAACTTATCTCACACATTTACCTGTCTTCCTATCTGACTTCGCTGTACATTCTGTTTAGTTTGTTTTCCTTAACACCCGTTGGGGAATGCAGGCTTAACACTGGTTATGGGCCCAGAGAGACTGCAAAGTCAGTTTAACTAGGATAAAAACAGGTTTATGTAAAAAGTGAGATTTTGTGTTGTTACACGTTACAGTAAACAGACAGCTGTGTTTTATCAATTATTGTTTTATATCCATACAGTGAAACATGGCACAAGTCAGTCTACAAAGTTTGTCCCTTATATCCAAGCTGGATGGAACAAACTATGTTTCATGGTCTATGAAATGTAGTCTACTTCTACGAAGAGAAGGTCTGTGGAACATAATTGAAAATCCACCTAACGTAGAAGAATGGGATCCTGAAGACGAGGAAGATAGTCAAAAGATAGAAGAATTTAAACAGAAAAATGAACAAGCACTTTGCATCATAGGACTAACATTAACTGATCAGCAATTTGTTCATATACGTGTTGGGTGTTGGCAAAAACTGAGGAGGATTTATGTCAGAGATAACGTTGGTGCTCACATAAATCTAACACGGAAGCTTTTCCGCACGTATCTCCAAAAGAATGGTGATATGCTGAGTCATTTGAATACTATGAAAAGCATTTTTCAAGAACTTCATGAGAAGGAGTTAATTTTCTCTGAGCTACACCAGGTCTACATAATTCTATCTTCATTAGACGAAAGTTTTGATGACTACGTAACTTCCCTTGAAATATTGCCTAAAGAAAGCCTAACTTTAACTGATATCACTGGCAGATTGATTGAAGAGGCCAGAAGAAGGCTTGAAAGAGATCAGTTAAGGAGGGAGCAACCTCAAAAGGAAAATAATGAATCTCCTACTGCATACGCAATTAAAAAGTGTTTTAATTGTGGGGGGAGAGGACATTTTACAAGATTTTGTAAGATAAACATGAAAATTCTGCCTCCATTGTGGACATACTAATATGTTGCTGTCTAATTGACTTCCAACCAATCAGTGTTTTACCTAATAGTATAGCCATACCAGAAGTTGATTTTCTGGTTTTTATATCTGTTGCAAAACTTGCATCAGCATATGCACTTAAAATCAAATCATCTTTTGGCTCTAAATACAATGCATAATTCATTGTCTTTTTAAGATACCTTAATATACGCTTTAGCACTTGCCAGTGACGTTCATTTGGTTCAGCACTAAATCTTGCCAGTTGATTAACTCCATATGCAATATCTGGCCTTGACCAATTACTTATATATGATAAGCTACCTATTAATGACTGATAAATAGTCTTATCAAATTTTGAACTCTGAGCATCAGTACGACAAAATTCCTGACTCATTGGAGTCTTTGCCGGTTTACACAGTTCCATTTTATACATTTTGAGCAATTGGTATATTTTATCTACTTGTGATATCTTAAATCCACTATTGGTTTTGTCTATTGTCAATCCTAAATACTGTCTGATTTCTCCTAAATGCTTTAATTTTATTCTCTTACTTAATAATGATATAATCTCACTAGCTTCATTATTAGTCTTAGTTATTAAAGCAATATCATCTGTAAACAACAATAATAATGATATCTTTCCATTTCTCTCTCTCTTAAATAAACATGGATCAGCTAAACCTGCCTTAAATCCAATATTGTTTAGCTCTTTTACAATATATCGGTTCTATTCATAACCAGATTGTTTCAATCCATAGAGACTTTTCTTCAATTTCCAATAGTCATTATTATTTTTACCATCCTTAATACCTACTGGTTTTCTTAAATATATAGTGTGCTGCAATGGTGCATGCAGATAGGCAGTTTCCACATCTAAATGGTTAACTATATAATTCTTCTTAGCTGCCCACATTAACGCTGTTCTTAAAGTTGTAGCCTTTAAATTTGGTGCAAATACCTCATCATAATCACATGCCGTTTGATTATATCCTTGAGCTACCAACCTTGCCTTATGGGTAACAGTCCCATTCTTACCAGTTTTTAACTTAAATATCCGTTTGCAACCAATGGACTTTTCACCTGGAGGTAATTTGGTTTCTTCATAAACCTTCATTTCCTTTAATGAATTTAACTCCTTTTCCATTGCCTTTTGCCAATTCTCCTGATCCTTTGCAGGATACATCCTAAGTTCATCTATACTAGTAGGAACTTTACTCACTTGGCAAACTATACTGGCTTGATACCTATCAGGTGGTCTAGTTACACGTGTAGAACGTCTAGGTATTACAGGGCTTACAGGTGGACTTTCATGTTCTACCTGCTCCTGATTATCTACTTCTTCCTGTTCTGGTATTTCTTTCTGCTCTGGTCATATATGCTCTTCCTTTACTTCCTCTTTAATTGCTCTCTTCTTATTACTGGTTTTCTCTGGCCTTTTGTAAGATTCTATAATTACTTCCTTACTTGAATCTTGTTCCAGTTTCTCCCATCCTACATGTTCCAGGAATTGTGCACTAGCGCTACAGTAAACTCTAGATGTACCTTGTTCCCAGAATCTGTATGATCTATGGTTAGATTCATATCCTACAAAAATCAATCTTTTTGCCCTATGTTGCCCTTTCTTTCTCAGTTGAGTAGGGATATGCACCCATGCTGGTGCTCCAAATGTGTGCAAGTAGCTTAGGTCAGGTTTTCTGCCATGCCACCGTGTGAATGGTAATTCACCAGTTGTAGAATTAACCACATTATTCAGTATATGATTCCCACACATTATTGCTTCTCCCCACAAATTATCAGGTAATCCTGAATCTGAGATCATCGTACGAGCCATTGCCTGTAACGTTTGGCCTCGTCTCTCTATAAAGGCATTATGCTGTGGCCTATATGGTGCAGACTTCTTATGTTCTACACCTGCCAACTTCAGCTTATCTTGGAATTTATTGTTTGTAAATTCCGTACCGTTATCAGTAATAAGTGTAACGAACTGCTTTTTAGTTTTCCTTTCAGCGAATTTAAGCCAATTAAAGAAATTTTGATAAGTTTCAGTTTTACTTTTCATTAGATAACAGAAACCATATCTAGAATAATGGTCCATTATACTAAGAATATATTGAGCACCTCCCACACTTGGTTTTTTAGGACCTATAATATCAGCAAATACTACCTCTAAAGGTTCCTTTGTTTTAAATCCATTAACTCTATTTGCTGATATCACCTTGCTTTTCTCTTCACTACATACATTGCATTGCAAATACTTACTGCAAGGTTTCAGTTTTATACCCTTAGATTGTTCTACTGTTTGTTTAAGCATTTTAAAATTTATATGCCCCAAACGTCTGTGTAACAGATGTATGCACTCATTGTGAGGTTTAACATTATCATAGACTGTGTTAGCCACCTCTAAACTATCATTTAACACATACAATTCACCTCTTAAAGTTGCAGTCACTTTCTTATCATCTTTTTCAATTATGCAATTGTCTCCCCTAAAGGTAATTACATAACCTAGTTTAACCAAAACTCTCACCGAAAGCAAGTTAAACTTAAGTTGTGCTACATATAACATTTTTACATTTTCTCTTATGCTATTGCAATATGCTATACCTTCACCTTTAGCCTTAAGTTTCCATCCATTAGCTAACAATATTTGCTGTGAACTTGTGGACATCTTAACAAATTTTTTTCTTATCCTTTGTTATGCATTGAGATGCTCCACCATCTATCACCCATAAATTACTATTCACAGTTTCGTTGCTATACATGGCTAACTCTATGCTTTCTTTATTCTTTCGATGCTTTTTAGCATTCTGGCTGGCTCTTTGGCTTTTTGCTTTCTTGCAGAATCTAGCCAAATGTCCTTTTGCTCCACAATTAAAACATTTTCTAATTGTATACGCTGACAGAGATATTTTCTCTTCTTCACATTGTGATGGTTCTCTTCTGAGTTGATCCCTTTCAAGCCGTCTCCTGGCTTCTTCAATTAATCTGCCAGTAATGTCAGTTAAAGATAAACTATCTTTTGGCAACACTTCAAGCGAAGTTACGTAATCATCATAGCTCTGGTCTAATGAAGACAAAATGATATAAACTTGGTGCAGTTCAGTGAAGATAAGTTCCTTTTCATGTAGTTCTTGAAAAATTCTCTTCATTGAGTTTATATGATTTAGCATGTCTCCATCCTTCTGAAGATGTGTTCTGAACAGTTTCCGTGTAAGATTTATATGTGCTCCTACACTGTCCCGAACATAAATCTTCCTTAGGTTCTCCCAACATTTCGCAGCTGTCTCTTCCCCACGTATATGGACAAGCTGTTGGTCAGAGAGAGTCAGTCCTATTATGCAAAGAGCTTGCTCATTCTTCACTTGATATTCTTTTATCTTCTGGGCATCATCCTCATCCTCGGGATCCCATGCATCTACTTATGGTGGGTTTTGTATTAAATCCCACAAACCTTCTCTTCGTACAAGTAGGCTACATGTCATAGACCATGAAACATAGTTTGTTCCATCCAGTTTGGATATGAGAGACAAACTTTGTAGATTGACTCCTGCCATCATTTATCTGGATATAAAACTATATTAATAAAAACACAGCTTTCTGTTTACAATATTGTGTTGCTACATAAACTCTCACTCACAAGCCTGTTATACTGGTTAGACTGATTGTGCACCTGGGCCCATAACCAGTGTTAGGGATACAACACCCTAGCAGAACGTGCAACGGCAGTCTGGCAGACAGAGAGTGTGTGTGAGATAAAGCATTGTTGTAGCTTTCACTCAGTAAGACAGATACACTGTGCAGTTAAATAGTTTTTATTCCAGCAAGAGTTATAGCATAGTCAAAGCAGTCCATATGTCATACACTAAGTTCAGACAGTCCGAGGGTTATTCAGTTTGCAAAGTCCAGTGTAGAAAATAGGTCGTTCAACTCACAAACAATCAGTCCAGTGATGTATTTCTTTTGCAGTCAGAGATATGAAGCAAAATCAAACCTTCTTTTCTTCTCTCAGCAAACGCACGCAGTAATCACCATCAATCCTTCTCTGTCAGCATTCCAGTAAAAGCCGGGGAACAGTGGGCACTCTTGCTCCCTCTTATGGTGATTTCACAACCGCACCCAAAATACTTGGCTTACAGTTTAAAGTGACACACACATTTAAACTAACAAACATATATTATATTTAGCCAAACTAAGTTAGGTAACCAATGTTATCCCTAACACAACACATAGTCTACTTTCAGAATAGGCCAGATAGGAACAAATAAAGAGATAAAATACAAATGTGTTAATGGAAAAGGACTTCAGATAAATTTGCCTTGAGGCCATCCAGCTGGCAAGGCAACCATAACTGTGTAAACTTGCAGAGGTTTGAAGTGCTCCCTGCAATTCTGCTTCCCACAAACCTTGACTTCTGATCTTGCAGGGAAGGTGACAAGAATGATTGGGATGCCTCTCCTGCTGCTGCTTCTGCTCTTCTGGCTCCTGCCCCCAATGACTGCTAACAATCAATGGAAATATTACATGTCTGGTGATCTGGTTATTGGTGGGAATTTACCCCTGGCAGCTCTTATCCGCTCCAATATACAATATTTTCAAAATGAACCATCACTTCCTATTTATAAATTCTCGTAAGATTCACCTGAATGGAAAAATATAGATGATTGTTTTCTTTCTTTTGGATTGAGAAACTCCTTTTAGAAATACTTTTCTAGTGATGTTTGCAAAGATCCTTGTATACAACTTTGTATAGATCAGATTTCTGTCCTTTCCTCAATAAATAGCCAAATTCATGAAATAGGCTAGAATTCCCAGTCTTTGCAGAAGTCTTCCTCTGGATGATTATACACCATATGAAAGTGGAGAGGGGAAACACCTTGGAGACTTTGCTGGCCTAGTAAAGATGTTCACTTACCGTATATGCCGGCGTATAAGACGACCCGGCGTATAAGACGACCCCCCAACATTTCCACTCAAAATATAGTTTGTTATATACTCGCCCTCTCTTCCGCACGCCTTCCACTTTTGCACTTTTTTTTTTTGAGGCACTTTTGTGCACCGTGGAAACGAATCACGTGAAGCCGAAAGGAGCAGCCAGCCTTCTCCCAGCTCCCAAGGAAACGAGGCTCGCACCGCCCGGGCTCCGCTGAGGTATCCGGCTGGGGCTGTCAGGAGTTGTTACCGCTGGCGCGGCTCCGCGCGGCTCCAGTCCCGCGTTGCCTCGGGAAGGGAAAGGCAAAACCAGGAGCCGCTGCTGCCATTGCAAAGCGCCTC
>NW_020720779.1:0-10662 GCF_900518725.1 Notechis scutatus
TCTTCTCATCAAACAAAATCTCATCTCCAACATTGTTATTAAATGAAATTCTTTTTAGAAACCGGTGGAGCTGAATATCAAATAATACACAAAAATTGGTCAGAATGTCATTAAGAATAAAATTTCCTAATATATAAAAGAATCTCATCAAGAAATTTAAAATATTCTGATAGGGTTATATTTTTCCCTGAATAGATTGCAATTTTGTTAAAGATTCAATTTTCATTTTTAAAAAATGGTCCCAAGATAGTCTACAGTTCCCTATCAATTTTTATTTAATGCAGATAAAATGAAACGTTTCCTGTATTCCAATGAAAATCTTGGCTTGAAAAGGCTTTCTGTCTTCTAAGAAGCTGAAGGAAACTTGATGGAAATCAAGAATAGTGGTTAATCTTCAAGAGTGGTACTTCCTTTTAGAAAATTCTAACCTTCCAGATTATGAATGAACTATCATCATGGAATTCTGAGTTTTTCTTAGATAGTGGGAATGGCTTAAGGTTTTAGCTTTGGCATTACTATTTGGGTGGGGGGCAGACCTTTGAATGCATCAACTTTTAGAATGTGTTGGAGATCTTTTAAAAATCAAATGTCACATAATAATCCACACATATTACGGAAAATAGTCCTTTGAAATTTATTTTCAATGTATTCTTTCTCCTAATGTCCATTATTTTTACTAATATTTTTGGGTTGATTCTATAATTTTTACATATTCTCCTTTTTCTCATAGGTATATTCACTATATTTCATTGAACTTCTACAACAATTTTTTGGACAATTTTTTGGTTTAAAGATAGGAAAAACTTCTATTTCTTGCTTCTTTAAATGTGCAGAAATTCTTAGTAAATTTGTATGTCTATAAAATTGTATTGAAAGTCAGTAGTTTAATAAATCTAATACCAATTTATTGACTAAATGAATCAATCTGTATGTATATATAATGAAACAGAACAGATTAAATGATGACTGTTCAAGTCCATACCTGACATGGATGTTGAATCTGAAAATTTAGTTTTTTTCTGTACAGGCTTTTTTCCTGTTTTTGTTCAATCTTCAGGGCATGTAGAGCATGAGCTACAACATACACTGCATTGTAGATATTGTAACTGTGTCCTGTCATGGTCATTTCAAAAAAACCACCCGGAACATCCTCCAATTTCTCCCTCAGAGTACAAATGCCACTATCTTTGTCATTTACCAAGGGCCTGGGAAAAGAACAGTCAAATGCATGTACCCATACATCTTTGATAAAGCCATCTTCTTTTGATGAGAAATGGTCTCTTGCCTGAATAAAGTGCTGAAATCCTGGAATTTCATTGGAATGAACTGAAAATGACAGGGAACCATGGATAGCTTGAATATCCCAACTCCTTTGGTAAAACACTGATGCAAGATCCATCTGGGAGGCCATAATCCACACCTTACCTTTAGGCTCTAAGGACACTAGTTCCATTTTAGGAAGCTGTAGTAGTAACCTCAAATGCAGAAGTGTTCTTTCATAGACAATCACTGCTTTGGCTTTGCTGTTCATTGAAAGATAATATGTTTCCGCTAACCATTCTACATCATCAGAAAAGCTGCTGATATAAATTGGCCTTATTTTTTTTAGGAAGGCAATACAAATGCCATGAAGAGGAAACATTGAAAATGTCATTCTAACAAATCTTCCATCATCATCTTCTTTTACAAGAATACCAACCCAGGTCCATCCAAAGTGCAAAAGCAGATGACACAGACCTTTGTATTCAAAACTTTCATCAGGGACCAATTGATAGAAGGAAAAAGATTCATTTTGATCTGGCATCTCTGGATGTGACCCATATATAATCTACAAAAGTAAAAAACAAAAATGGAGAAATATGGAGAATGGAAAGAAATTAGTGTTTTTTTTCCATGGAAATAAATAACTGGTAGACTAAGACTTGCTAAAATTTAAATGTAATTTAAAAATGTAAAAGGTCACTATTGTATATAAAAATTAAATGTTCTTTTTGTATTATATACAAATAGGCATTTTGGCTGGTTTTTGTAATAAAAAAATACTAGGAAGGCTATATTTTAGGAAAAATCCTTTAATTTGAAAAAAATGAAAGAATATTATTTCATGTTATTGTTTAAGACTGAAGGTTGTCTCTGAGAAAAATATTAAATTATATCTTTGACAAATAAATGTGATTTATGAACTTTTTTATTGATCTTACATACTGTGAATAGTTCCACTTTTAAATAAATATCCTTAAATCACTGTATATCTTATGATTGGACCACTAGACTCTTTAATTTCAATTTTTAAAAATATTTTATAATGCTTCCAAGTTACAGAAATGTAAAAAGATCAAGTATGATTCCATGACTCATCAAACCTACTACCTGTGGAACTTTGTAAGTTTTCAAGATATCTCCCATCAAAAGAGAAGTTTCAGAATAAAGAGCTCCAATGACTGCGACCAAGTTCTTCTGGAAGCCACATTTATAATTCGGGATCAGTCTCTTCAATGGTGAAAAAAGTTTCATTGTGGCATGATAAGTCCATGTTCCATCATAGCTGTCAACAATTGTGAAACCCAAGGTGATGTTGGGCAAGATCTGACCATTTTCATTGATCTGTTTTACAGCAAACATTAAAGCTAAAATATGCTGATAAAACTTAGTCTGGACCCTGCAATTAAAAAGCATTATAAGAGATATTCTGGATCTAGCAAAAAGTATTGCAGCAAAAGCATGATCCATCAAACCATTCAGTTCTTGAATTCAATGCTTGATTTGCATTGCCCATGGAATATACTTTATCACAAAATCTCAATGTCACTCTTTAAGTCACAGTTTCTGGTTCATGCCATTTTGAGGTTCTACACTATTTGTTTGTTTTGTTTTCATAATTAAGTTAGCTGAAGAAAAAGACATGCATTTTGAAGTTCCATAGACTTTCTCAGGAGAAACATCTCAATGACTAATAGTATTATCTGCCTCTTCTTGAACTTTGAATATTGAGCTATCAATATTTTTAAGAACTATATTAATCTTACAGGGAATATATACCCTAGGTTATTAAAAACAGACTTTAATTTTTAACAAAAATATAAATATTTTACTGCCTAACATGGTTTCAAAATCACATTTTATCATTATAGTTGATAACTTAGTAAATGTACATACACTAAAAGGATGACGTATAATATCAATCAAAAACAGAATTTTAATATAATAAACATGTTTAGAACATTTTTTCAAGTTTCAGCACATCTTAAGTAAGGTTGTTTTGAATTCCTTTTCCATTATAAGAATTGCTGGCTATTTCCAATCATTTAATTAAATGAGAAAGACTTCAATTAGCAAACTCATGATTTAAACTATTTCTTTGTTAGGAATGATAAATCAGCTAATTTAAATTTAATCCAAATGTATTTATTTCACCCTGTAACTAAGTCTATTGCTTTGGGGATTATTATTCCAGAATACAATCTGGAATACCAAACCATTTTTCAGAATAATAAATCAGTTAATTTAATTTTTCCTAGAAGTCCAGTGAAAATGAAAAAGAATTTTAAAAACCCTCATCACCTCATTAATGGTTAATCTGAAAAAATTACTTATTTCACCCTGTAACTAATTTTATTGCTTTGGAGATTATTTTCCAGAATGCAATCTGGAATACTAAACATTATTATGTAGACATCTTACATGGGTTCTCTTATAAATGAACGGTGGGGATCTTCAAAAAAGGTAGCTGGATCTTGAGGCATTAAGACAAGAGAAGTAATAGCGCCCATGATGAAGTCACCGGATTGGAAATAATTGTGAAGAATAGGGAGAGGATCATTAACCTTGCAATTTTTCATATCAGACTTGTAAACCATATCAGTCAAAAATAGGATCACGATCACGATCATTATGCCAAACATATGTCCACAATATAATTTGTTGGATAAAGCTTTAGAATCTTCAAGGTTACATAAGAAGGAACCATGCAGTCACCCATCCCACACAACATCTAATTTCTACTGAAACACTTAGAACACGTCCAATTTTTCAGGAATTATTCTGATAGCATTTTGCTATAACTAGATTGTAGCTGGGAACAGTCAGAGATATTTTGTACTGTTCATAAACACTAACTTTTGTTTTTGCTCTTGCATAAATATTCAATATATTTATTTATGGCGTTAAGTGCAATTCAGAATTAATAATAATGATGCTAATTATATATGGAGAGAAAATGGCAATGATTACATTTTTATTTCTCTATAGTATTGTGAAAAAATGTTGTCTCGTGTGTAAATATTTATTATTCCAATCTGGCTAATAAATGTAATTTTCAAATGAACCAACTTCAAAAGAAATCAATTTATGAAATGGAAGAACTTTAGAGAAATAGGGAGCTTTCCCCTTCATTAGCACATATACTGAGTATTAAATCAGAATGTCCAAAGATGGTTTTGTCTTGATTTGGGGTGCAATTTCAAAGCAAAGTTAATGCATGTGGAGCTTCAGGACCTTTCAATGTACACATGTGCTTAAAAACAATTCTAATTTTTTAAGGTGCTTGACAGTTGTAAAACAGTTATGATTTCTAGATTAGATGGAGAGTTATACTTTTTAATTGCCTCTATAGTAAGCTTATGCTGTTTTCAGAAAGCCACTATTGTAAAATAATTGGCAACCAGTAATAAAAGATACACATTAGCCAAAAAAAAGGAAGAAAGAAAAAAGGATTATGTTACTGATATGACTCAGAGATCCATTCTTTTCAGTAAATCTGTTTTCTTAGAGCTACCGTACCTTTTCTAGCAATGCTATGTGTTCCGAACTAGCAGGCTCATAAGCCTGCGAACCTGACTGGCCTTTCCACAAGCAGGCTCGTAATCCTGCACATTTGATTGGTCCGTTAACAGCGGGTCATGATTGGTCATTCTGGACTGATCTGATTGGCTAGTTAACGGGCTGCCGCGATTGGACGCTCCAAGCATGGCAAACTTAAACCATTGGATGCTTTGACAGCAGCCAGCTCTATAAAAGGAGCTGCTGCTGCCATTCTCTTTGCTCTGTTTCCTGAAGTCACAAATAAAGAGTTGGAGTCACTATTCGATGTCTCGTCTCCGTTATTGCGCCCACTCTCCGAGACAGAACACTGGCGACGAGGATGGGATGGGGAGACTATAAGAGCTGACTGAACACTCGCGAAGTATTGACAGAGCACATGGCTGACAATGCGCAGAAAATGGCAGAATGACCAGCAGTGCAATACCACCCGCTCCGTTTGATCCAGCTAACGAAGATTGGGACTCGTATATGGACAGGTTCCAAATGTTCCTGGAAACCAACAATCTGAAGGATGCTACGCCTAGCAAGAAATGCGCAGTGTTCCTAACGCATTGCGGACCTGCCGTTTTCAAAATGGCAAAGGCGCTAGCGAAACCGGCTGAAGTCAAAACTATGGATTGGGACACCCTCGCTCCCATTCTCAGGGCTCGTTACGCCCCAGCAGTTCCAACCCTCATCAGAAGACACAAGTTTTACCAGAGGGACCAAAGGGAAAGTGAGAGCATCGGGGACTTTGTAGCTGACCTAAGAAATTTGGGTGGACTATGTGGCTTCACGAATCTGAAAGAAGCCATGAGAGATCGGATTGTCCTGGGTCTAAGAGACCTCACCATCCAAAGCAAGATTATGGCAAAAGGAGATATCGCCCTCGCAGATGCCATAGCTAATGCTACTGCAGCAGAAGCAACCAGGAAGTCAGCAGCCTGAATGCGCCGAGCGAATGGGTCCAATCACCAACTCACCAGCGACGTTGCAGCACCCCCAGAGAGACACACAACAACAGCCCACCACGAAGACATCGAGTCCTCATCAGAAGGTGAAGAGGAAGAAGTCAACAGACTCAGATCAGAGCGCGACCAGCGAGACCTGCGAGGTCGTAAACCCAATTTTCTATGCGCCGGATGCGGGGGAAACCACCCACGAGCAGATTGCAGGTTCCTAGATGCCATCTGTCATTCCTGTGATAAAAGGGGCCACATCACCAAGGTCTACAGAAGTAAATGAGTATCCAGCCCCAAGAGGAACGAAAATACTTTCCGGCAGACAGCGGGCAACCACCCATCAAACCGGGACCACCCAAACACCCAGTGGAGCCCATACAACAGAAACTGAATGCTTGCCACCACCACCAGACGAGGGGAGGCACATCAGACCATCACCATCGGCCATGCCTCATCAGTGTATGCACAAAAAATCCGGGTAAAGGTCACCATCGAAGACAGACCGTGCATCATGGAAGTCGACTCCGCATCGTCCCTATCAATGGTCTCCTGGAAAACTCTCAAGCAACTGATCCCTGAAATCCGCCGCCAGGATCTCAGCACCCAGAGACTTATATTAAAGGACTACCAAGGCAATCGATTCCCGGTTGCTGGTTCCAGTCACGTCCAGGTTTCGTTTAAACACCACACCGCAACTCTACCTCTCACCGTCGTTGACAGAGACCGACCCAGTTTATTGGGATTACAGTGGTTCGCACCATTAGGAATCGAATTGGCAGGCATCAACCAGACTGTAAGCGAAGACTGGGAGGCGGCCCTCATCCGGGATTTTCAAGACGTCTTCACCGAGCAATTAGGCAAGTACAAGGGGTCCCCCATTTCGTTTAATCTCTGCCCTGATATCGCACCCATCCGTCTAAAGCCACGCCGAGTTCCCTTTGCTCTCAAACCGAAAATTGATGAGCAATTGGACAAATTAACAGCATAGGGCGTGTTAGAACCCATCGACCACGCCCAATGGGAGACCCCAATTGTAACCCCCATAAAACCTGATGAATCCCTGAGAATCTGTGGGGATTACAAGGCCACCCTGAATCACACGCTTCAACAGAGCGCCTATCCAGTACCCGTGGTCCAACACCTCCTTCACTTGCTCGGGGGCGGAAAAGTATTCGCTAAGCTTGACCTGGCCCAAGTGTATCAGCAGCTGCCAGTAGATGCAAAGACCGCAGAAGCCCAAACTATAGTCATGCACAGGGGTGCGTTCAAATGTAATAGACTCCAGTTCGGAGTAAGCGTAGCACCTGGCATTTTTCAAAGTTTGATGGAAAGGTTGCTACAGGGCATAAAAGGAGTTGTACCCTACTTCGATGATGTATTGATAGCCGCCCCTACACGAAGTCAATTAGAAAAATGCCTAAGAACTGTCCTACAAAAGTTCCAGGATGCAGGACTCAAAGTCAAGAAGGACAAGTGCCAATTATGCACTGAGAGGGTTGAATTTCTTGGTTACCTTCTTGACAAACAAGGTATTCACCCTACCGAAAAGAAATTAGCAGCTATTAAAAACGCTCCAAGATCCAGAAACAAGGCAGACCTCCAAGCCTTCCTGGGCCTCATTAACTTTTATAACATCTTCCTACCCCAGAAGGCGACTGTTGCTGAACCCCTGCATAGGCTCCTCGACAAGAAGGCTTCCTGGTTTTGGGGACGTCGAGAGGAGCAAGCTTTCCAACAAGTCAAAGACCTTCTAACATCTGATGCAGTGTTAATCCAATATAACGAGACACTACCCTTGACTGTGACTTGTGACGCTTCACCTTTTGGAGTAGGAGCCATCCTGAGCCACGTTCTACCAAACAGTACGGAGGCGCCTATCGCATTCTTTTCAAGAACTTTGTCTAAAACTGAAAGGAACTATAGTCAATTAGATAAAGAAGCCCTTGCTATTGTATCCTCAATTAAAAGGTTCCACAAATACGTATATGGACGATCCTTTTCAATAATCACAGACCAAAAGCCATTGCTTGGCATTTTAGCAGGGGATAAACCAACTCCCCACATCCTATCACTGAGAATGACACGATGGTCGGAGTTCTTAGCCACCTATGACTACCAGTTAAGACATCGACCGGGGAAAGCCATTCCCCATGCTGACGCCTTAAGACGTTCGCCATTGCCTGAGTTCCTAGACGACCCAGCTCCTACGCTATCCACACTACAAATTGAGATGCTTCCCTCACCTCCACTAACTGCGCAGGATATCACGTTAGAAACAAAAAAAGACCCTTGACTGGCATGAGTCCTCAGCTGGGTGGAGAGGGGATGGCCAGAAATCGAACCCAATGACAAGTTGAAACCCTTCAAAAACAGACAGACAGAACTTTTCTCCCAAAAGGGGTGCATGTTATGGGGAGACCGAGTAGCCATTCCAGAAAAACTTCAATGCAGAGTCCTGAAAGTGCTGCGCGATGGACACCCGGGCATCGTACGAATAAAAGCACTGGCAAGGAGCTACGCCTGGTGTCCAGGTATGGACAGACAAATCGAAGCCTGGGTTGCCACCTGTAGCAAATGCCAAGAAACACGCTCGGCTCCTCCAAAAGCACCCCCAATGGAATGGGAAATGCCCAGGGGTCCATGGTCCCGCATCCACATCAATTTTGCGGGACCTACAAAAGGACATACTTTTCTAATAACAGTAGACGCCTACTCGAACTGGCTCGAGGTGAACAAGATGAAGACCACCACCACAGAAGCGGTCATCAAAAAACTAAACAGACTGTTTGCAATGCACGGATTTCCAGATGTCTTGGTTTCCGACAATGGCCCGCAGTTTACCGCCTTGGCGTTTGAACAATACCTAGCGGACCGGGGGATACGCCATGCCTTGACATCACCTACTCACCCGGTGGCCAATGGCAGGGCTGAACAAATGGTTCAGTTTACTAAAACAACCCTACACAAAATGGACCAAGGAAACATTCACGACAGAGTCACCAGGATGCTCCTTCTCCAATATATTACACCGAACAGCACCACAAACAAAAGCCCAGCCGAACTCCTGATGGGCAGAAAACTTAGATCACATCTGGACCGCCTACACCCTGCCTACACCCCAGAAAAGCCCCTGGGTTCCAGCAGCAAACATCGCACATTTAAGGTAGGAGACCTCTTCCTTGCCCCCCTTCCACTTTTCTTCCTCCACTAAGTGCGTTTGTCCATTAAAGATGGCTTCTTCTCCTTCATCCCAGTCTTCCTGTCGTTGTCGTATTTCTTGATAGGTAGAAATCGCCATTTCCAAAAAATGAAAGATAGATCCAGAAAAGCCCTTATCTTCTTTTTTCAGTCTTTGAAATTCCATTTGTAATCCTTCAAAAGATAATGCCATTTTTTCTTTCTTTCTTTTTTAATGCAACCCTAATGTCTTTAATCCCTTTTTTTAAAACAAGCTTTCACAGAAATCTCAAAGTCACAAAGCAAACCAAATCAGAGCAAACAGTTTCATTTAGCACTTTCTTCTTTCTATCTTTTCACCTCCTTTAGGGTAGAATTCAAATACACACTTCCAAGATGATCTTCTAGAAGTCTTAATGTCTTTTAATCCTGTTCTTATAGGCTCAAAGCAATCTCCTTCAGTACAATATTATAATGAGTCTTTATCTCTTCCCTTCCCCTTGTAAAAAATAAAAGGAATTTTAAGTTTTTTAAATCCAATGTCCAGAAATCCTTTATCCCTTGGTTTTAACTTTCAAATTAAATTACCTTCGGTGCCCAAGTAGATTTTCCAGATCTCCGTCTGTTATTTCTATGGGGAGGGAGAGTAAATAAAAAAAAAACTTCCCCTTGACAGCTTTCACCGCAGCTTTCCGATCTTCTTTGGGAAACAATGTATCCTCAGGCAATTCAAACAGTTCAGTTTCCAGGGTATTTAAGAGTTGTTATTGTCTCGGCTCAGCCAGCACTTTCACTTTCAGCTTCCTCCAGCACAAATCTTACCCGGCTGCAGGCTTCTTTGTGACGGCCATCACTGAAAAAGGGGAAAAAGGGGTTATTTATTTATTTATTTATTTGATTTGCCAATTGTTTACAAGATAATAAGTATAAATGTATACATAGTTGTGAATACATGAAATGGTTACACACAAGAAAAACAAAAGAATAGGAGAAACAATAGGACAGGGACGATAGGCACGTTGGTGCGCTTATGCACGCCCCCTACAGACCTCTTAGGAAAGGGGTGAGGTCAATAGTAGACAGTCTAAGGTTAAAGTTTTTGGGGTTTGGGGAAGAAACTACAGAGTCGGGTAGAGTATTCCAGACATTGACCACTCTATTGCTGAAGTCGTATTTCCTGCAATCAAGTTTGGTGCGGTTTACTTTGAGTTTGTATCTATTGTGTGCTCTTGTGTTGTTATGGTTGAAGCTGAAGTATTCATTGACAGGTAGGACATTGCAATGTATGATTTTGTATACCATGCTTAAGTCAGACCGAAGACGGCGTAATTCAAGGTTTTCTAGTTCTAGAATTTCAAGTCTGGTGGCATAAGGTATTCTACAACGAGTAGAGGAGTGGAGAACTCTTCTTGTGAAATATTTCTGGACTTTCTCAATTGTGCTAATATCAGATACGTAATGTGGGTTCCAGACTGATGAACTGTATTCGAGTATTGGTCTAGCAAATGTTTTGTATGCTCTGGTTAGTAGTGTGATATTACCAGAGAAAAAGCTACGTAGGATTAGGTTAACAACTCTTAATGCCTTTTTGGCTATGTAGTTGCAGTGGGCTCTAGCACTTAGATCATTAGAGGTGAGTATTCCAAGGTCCTTTACAGAGCTTGGGTCATCAACAAGATCTTGACTATTCAGCTTGTATTTTATTTTCTGATTTTTTTTTGCC
>NW_020720780.1:0-10660 GCF_900518725.1 Notechis scutatus
CTTCTTCTTCTTCTTCTTCTTCTTCTTCTTCTTCTTCTTCTTCTTCTGTACAATAATATTAATATACAATAAGAAGATACTTGGTTGATACCTAGGATACTGGTACCATCAGC
The DNA here is from genome assembly GCF_900518725.1 of Notechis scutatus. Next base: position 114 of record NW_020720780.1, read on the forward strand.
ACCAGTTACTGGTATTTGTGATGTATTTTTAGATGTTCAGTTGACTGAATTTCATGTTTAACGAATAAAAGAGATAATATACAATCTGTCAGCTTTGAAATCCTTATTAAAAGCTGCCACAGAGCTGCGGATGATGGACAAAATTCAGTAGACAAAATAGATATATAAAACCTTCATGGTCATTGTCTATGGTGTAGCAAGAATTGTAGCTGAAGGGTGATTGGTTCACGTGATTTATGATGTGATAGAAAAGGGGTGGGTGTAGGTTAAGTCTTGTGGGAAGTCTGGGAGGAAACTTTAGTTTCGGAATTCCACAGATGTGCCAAGCTTCTGTTTTAATAAAGCACTTTGAGATTACGGTTTTCTCAGAGTTACTGATTGGAATGGATAATTTCTGGAACCCTGACATTACTGTGTATTCACTCATGTCTGTCTTTCAATCTTCTCTGTCTCTGGGATTTCCCACCACTTTATTTATGGAGAACAAAGAAAACCTTGGCCTCCCACCATCCCACCACTGGATTTCCTGTGTCTCTTTTTTTTTCCTCCAGACCCTTCCTTCAATTTGATGAAAACTTCATATGTTTTTCCCTCTTCTGATGTACAAAGTGAAGCATTGCTAAGTGCATAGGATGTTATTCTTCCTTGCAATTATCAAATGTACAATAATTCTTAATTTATCCTCTGTGGATTTCCACCCACAGAAGTCTTCCAGAAAAAAACCTGCTTAAAAAAATAAAGTTCTGAATTATCCCAATGGGGACTGGATATATCAACTTTGCTTGTCTTGCAAAGAGGTAATTTCTTGCAATCAATGATGTTTAATTGGCCTCAGTTTTCTCTTTGGTGGCAACTCAAAGCATGTAACCCAAAGCATACTTGTCATTAAATGCCCCAAGGCCCTTTACATGGCACAGTTTGCTTATTTTCTGCTGTAGCTGTGGTGAGATTTCCTGGGGACAAATTCTAAGGAAACATTGATTTTTTATCTTGGAATAGAGGTGGGATTTTATCAGTTCGCACCTATTTGCCTGAACCGGTTGTTTACATTCTAAGCAGTTCGGAGAACCAGTTGTTAGAAGAAATTACTGTCCTAATCCTGTAAGGAAGGCAGGAAGGAAACATTCTGGTGTTGCTTACAGAAACTACCTCTCCATTAACCTGTATTACATTCTTGGCAGGACTAGACTTCCTGTCTCAGGAACGTCTCTGGAGGTTTTTTTTCCCCCTCCTTTGCTCGTACTTTGCTTGTGTGGAGTGACCATTTAAATTGGCATTGAAAAAAGTGACATGACCATTTTTCACACTCATGACTGTTGCAGCATCCCCACAGTTATGAGAGGCCAGGCGAGGAGATGCACGCCTCAATGTGAGTGATATTGAGTTGGCCACACCCAGCCAATAACATGCCCACCAAGCCATGTCCATCCAGTCACATGACCACCAAGCCATGCCCACCACCTAATCCACGCCCACAGAACTGGTTGTTAAAATTTTTGAATCCCACCTATCTAGGAAGGAAGGTTAGATTAATGAATAGGTTGCCTCTTCTCTTGCTTTTCTTTTGGTTCTTGCCTTCAACAATTCATAAGATGATGCAAACCATATGTTTAGTGAGCTGTGCAAACTTTGGAGGAGTACTATAGGCCTGGTGATCTCATTATTGGTGGGAATTTAGCCCTGAAATTGTTTTCTGGTGATATACTGATAAAATTTAACATTGAGCCATGGTTGATACCAATTGCAGGAAGGTATGTGGTCACCTACAAGCAAATAGATTAGAGGTTGGTCTATTTTGTTTTGGATTCAGGGATTTCTTTGAACAAATTCTGCTCAATCTGATTGGAGGAATAGAGATCCCTGAACTAACGAGTGGAACTATCACTTTGTATGGTCTGAACATGATATGTTTATGGATGCAGGCCAGGTTTTGTGGATGGGTGTAAACAATTGATTGACGGCTTACATTGGTAATAAAGTAATAGTTATCAATCACATTTATTTTTATTAATTTGTTATTTATTATTTTATTAATAAATGGGAGATTTATTAATCACAGATCAATTAAAAATCCATTTAAAATACAAATGTTAAAAAGCCATTTAAAATACATTTATAATTGTATTTATGTTTGTGTTTTAAGTATTTTAAATGGTATTTTAATTGACCTGTGATTACTAAATCTCTCATTTATTAATAAATTAATAAATAACAAATTAATAAAAAATAAATGTGATTATTGTCTTGTGTTTCACATGTCTAGTCTAGGGTCTCCTGCTTGAGCAGGAGTTTGGTCTAGAGGACCTCTAAGGTCCCTTTCAGCTCCATTCTGATTGATTGTGTGAACACCCATTTGTGCATGCATACACAACACACACACACACACACACACACACAGTAATGTAGTGCCATGAGCTCCTGTTAAAATCACCACACAACAACTGCAATGCTCACTTAGCTGTATTTCAAGAAAACGTTGCCAGATTTTACCTTAATGCATACATGTTTTAGTGTCTGATAGATAGCAATTTGGATTCATGTAAAGGGAGATAAAGCGATAGCAAGCAGTGATCTCAGGTCATTGGCCAGATCTTGAAGACATGCCTGAGAGTAGATGAAGATGGCATTATTCTTCCTCTAAGATGATCCTAAGAAATGAGATAAAACAATATGTTGATCAGTTTAATATTTTTTCTGCCCCCTGAGCTCCAACACCTATTCTCTCCTCCCTTCCTTTCGATGCAGAGCTTTCCTGTAAACCCACTTCATGTTTATTTCTTGCAATGCTTTGTAAATATAAACAAAATCAGGCAGATTGTCCCACTCTTGTATATAACCAGGCTAAGCACAAGGGAGGGGTCAACACATCACAAGTCACGAGTGCCTACTCGCCCACAAGCAATCTAAGTCTAGCCCACTTTGAATGCCTTTACAGATTTACAGATAATCAGAGTTGGAAGGGACCTTGTAGGTCATCTAGTCCAACCCCCACCCAAGTGGGAGACCTTACACCATTTCTAACAAATGGCAGTCCAATCTCTTCTTGAAAGTCTCAACTGATGGCTCTCCCACAACTTCCAAGGGCAACTTCTGTTCCATTGGTTGATTGTTCTCACTCTCAGAAAGTTTCTCCTTATTTCCAGGTTAAATCTCTCCTGGTTCAGTTTCCATCCATTATTCCTTGTCTGGCCTATAGGAGCTTTAGAAAATAGCTTGACCCCCTCCTCCCTGTTGCAGCCCCTCAAATATTGGAAGACCACTATCATGTCTCCCCTGGTCCTTCTCTTTACTAGACTAGCCAAGCCCAGTTCCTGCAACCATTCCCTGTATGTTTTAGCCTCCAGTCCCCTAATCTTCCTGGTTGCTCTTCTCTGTACTATTTCTAGAGTCTCAACATCTTTTTTATAATGTGGTGACCAAAACTGGATGCAGTTTTCTTATCTCCCACCTTTCTTATCTCCCACCCATTTCCCTTGACTGTTAGTTCGTCAGATTCTTGTAGAGAGCTTAAACTTGAAATAAATCTTTATACTTATTACATTAGATCAGATTAACCGAGTTGGGAGGTATCTTGTAGGTCATCTAGTGCAACCCCCATCCAAGCAGGAGACCGTACACCATTTCTGACAAATGGTATTCCAATCTCCTCTTGGAAGCCTGCAGGGATGAAGGCAACTTCCGTTCCATTGGTTGATTGTTCTCACTGTCAGAAAATTTCTCTTTATTTTTAGGTTGAATGTCTCCTTGTTCAGTTTCCATCCATTATTCCTTGTCTGGCCTTCAGGTGCTTTGAAAAATAGCTTGATCCCCTCCTCCTCTCTGTGGCAGCCCATCCTCAAATATTGGAAGGCTGCTCTCATGTCTCCCCTGGTCCCTCTCTTCCCTAGACTAGCCAGGCCCAGTTCCTGCAACTGTTTATCATATATTTTAGTCTCCAGTCCCCTAATCATCCTGGTTGCGCTTCTCTTTCTAGAGTCTCAACATCTTATTTTATAGTGTGGTGACCAAAACTGGATGCAGTACTCTAGGTGTGGCCTTACTAAGGCATAGAATGGTATTAGTATCTCATGTAATCTTGATTGTATCCTTCTATTAATTCAATTTAGAATTGCATTGGCTTTTTTGGCTGCTGCCGCACATGTCTTGCTGATATTTAACATCCTGGATTTCCTGATTTCTCTGGCACTTGACAAATTTACAACTGTGGCATCTCTATTAGGGAACTTTTTTTCCTATGGATGACAGCACACTTTTCTCAAGCAATCAAATATTCCAATGAAGATATAGCCTGCATGACAGGGAGAGGGCATGCAGTATCCTCCTCGTCTCTGGCACTGGGGACCAGCATTCCCTGTGAAAAGGAAAAGAGGAGAGAAGTAATTGAGGAGTAAAGCTACTTTGATATTGACATACATTTCCCATTCCAAGACACCACTACCAATGCAGAATTCCTGGGGCTTCAGGCAGTTTCATCTCACCAGAGGAATCTGTTTCTGCTTGTCTCCTTGCAATACGCCCAAATAAATCCATCTGGTGATGATAGCAATAGCAACAGCACTTAGACTTATATACTGCTTCACAGTGCTTTATAGCCCTCTCTAAGCAGTTTACAGAGTCAGCCTATTGCCCTCAACAATCTGTGTCCTCATTTTACTGACCTTCGAAGGATGGAAAGCTGAGTCAAATTTGAGCTGGTGAGTGCTTTTTCTCCGGGAATGTTGTACTAATAACTACAGCATACAAAACATTTGCTAGACCAATTCTCAAATACAGCTCAACTGTCTGGAAGCCACATTGCTTATCAGATATTAATACAGTTGAGAAAGTCCAGAAATATTTCACGAGAACAATGCTGGCTGAGGAATTCTGGGAGTTGAAGTCCACAGGTCTTAAAGTTGCAAGGGTTGGAGACCCCTGCTCCAGAGGACCGTTGCCATCTGCTGGTGGCCAAGTACTAAGGAAGGACTTCATTTCCTTCCTTCCTTTTCTTTTTTCCTTCCCTTTTCCTTCTCCTTTCTTCTTCCTTCCCCTCTTTCCTTCTTTTTCCTTCCTTGCTTTCTTACCATCTTTCCTTCTTTTCCTTTGTCTTTTCTTTTTCTCCTTTCCCATCCCTTCTTGGATGCTCATATGCAAAAGGGGAAACGTTTCACCTTTGGTTTTATTTTGCTTTGAGTTTGCTTTGCTAATCCTCTGCCAGCAAAAACAGGGCTTGGGGAAGGTGCACACAGCACTGTAAGCTAGTCCTTTGCCGTTCCAGAGCAGCTGTGTGGGCCAGATCTAAACATCCCGTGGCCCGAATCCGACCTGCGAGATTTGAGTTTGACATCCCTGCTCTAGAAAGTAGGACATAGAATAACTGTCTTAAGTTCTAGGAGGCAGATCTATCTGCAGGTTGGGAAACCCTTCCTAAGAATCTCTGCAGCCCAACAATGGAACCAATTCACTAGAGTAGTGGTAAATTAAAGCCTTCATAGATGCTTTGAATCCGATTCCTGTACTGAAGACAGGGCTAGATTGGATAGTCCCCCTCAACTTTTATGATTCTGCATATGATTTTGATTGAGGAATGATTTTGTGCCATCATGTCATTTTTGACTATTAGTGGTGCAGTTGCCTAGAGGTGGAGTTCTTGCCTCACAGTCAGAAGGCTGTGAGTTCAATCCTAGGAAGAGACAGATATTTCTCTCTCTTGGCACACTGAGAATATATCTGCTAAACAAAACTCAGTACTGGTGACAGGAAGGGCATCCGGCCAGTAAACACTCAGCTCCATTCTGTTGCCCAAACTCCACCCCACAAGGGATTATGGGGGTCATGAAAAGAGGATGATGATGACGAAGTTTCAATAGATTTACCGTGCCCCTATCATTCACCTCAGATGAATGTCCACATTTCATGTAATGGCAAAATACATTTGCACTGTCACCTTTCCTAATTTTGAACAATATCAATGAAATGTTTACTAAGCATGGATGGAGGGTAGGATTAAAACCTATGCAGAAGCAATGGCATTGCAACATCTTTGTAGGTAGAGGTGACTCTTACAATGCTTTGTGAATATGTCTGTGTCTGTTCCATGAGATTAAACATCGTGACACACCGATCATCAAAGCCAACAACCAAGATCTCAGCTACATCCTCCTGGTTTTCCTCCTGTTCTGCTTCCTCTGCTCATTCCTCTTTATTGGTCAACCAGGGGTGGTCACCTGTCTCTTCCAGCAAACTGCCATTGCCATTCTCTTTTCCCTGGTGGTTTCCTCTGTCTTGGCAAAGACGGTCATGGTGGTTCTGGCCTTCATGGCTACCAAACCAAGGAACAGGATAAGGAAACTCTTAGGAAAACCACTGACTAACTCTATTGTTGTAGCCTGTCCCCTGGTCCAAGCACTTCTTTGTGCCACCTGTCTGGCAACCTGTCCTCCATTTCCCAACTTGGACTTCCACACCTTGACTGGAGAGGCCATCTTGGAATGTAATGAAGGTTCAGCTTTAATGTTTTATGCTGTCCTCGCCTACCTGGGTTTCCTGGCCCTCATCAGTTTCACAGTGGCATTCCTGGCTAGGAAATTGCCTGACAGCTTTAATGAAGCCAAGTTCATTACTTTTAGCATGCTGGTCTTTTGCAGTGTTTGGATCACCTTCCTCCCCACCTACCTGAGCACCAAAGGGAAGTCCATGGTGGCTGTGGAGATCTTCTCCATCTTGGCCTCTGGTGCTGGTCTCTTGGCTTGCATCTTTTTCCCCAAATGCTACATTATCCTATTGAGACCATATCTGAATTGTAGAGAGAATATAATGAGGCACAAGAATATATGATTTGTCCTGGGATTGGGAAATTTTACTTGGATTGGGGCATTTTGGCAATTGTCCCTGGTGAGGACCTAAGGATCATCAGAGTAATATACATGTAAAATACAAATGTGGATATTAATTAATTAAACAAATTTATCTAGCCATCCAATTCACATGTAGGTTGTCAGCCTTCAAGATTTTTCTCCCTTTGCTTTGCTTCTTTCGGCTGTCATAAGTAATGGGGGGAGGAGGGGGAATGATTATGGGAAGTGAGCTGGAGGTGTTACAAAGCAGAACTGTATAAACTGGGGGGTTACATTCTTGCTTAGGTTTCTATCCTATGCTATGTGCAGCTGCAACCCTTTATCAAACTATGTCAAGGTCAATGGACAGAAGCCTCATCATCACCTGGAGATGCCCACATGATGATATACACAACTTTTAATTGGATGAGCCAACTGAACTATTGGGGGTGGGAACGTTGCCATTACTTTGTATATGTGATTTACGTGCCCATTTTCTCAGATTCAGAATTCTTTTGTTGCTACCACTTGATTTCCAGTAAAAGATATCTTTTCTCTGATTAAAAGAGTCTAAGTATTTCTTTCTTGGAGTTTGAATGGAACACCAGCTGACATAGGGGAATCTGGGCAGCTGGAAAAAATATTTTGTAAAAATCCATCATATAATAAATCCATCATATAAAGAAACTGCAATTTACAGCAGGAAATTTTCCCAGTTTAATCAGAGTTCCTAAAATGTGCTGGATTGTGTTGGGTGGCTGGGGAGCTGGAGGGGAAGACTTTTTATTTTACAAAAGGAAATGTTGCTAATTAAAAAAGAGACAAAGAAATTGTAAATCGCCAATGACTCCAATTAATGCAGAAATTAAATCTGCGCTAAAAATAGCACAGTTTATATTAAAAACTATTTAAATGGAAAACACTTTCTTTTCCTGCTTTACTCAGTGGCTGCCTTCATCCCTGTTGCCTCTTCTCATCAGGGCAGTCTATCTTTTAGTTTACCTGTTTATCTGATTCTTCGTCTTTGGCTCTTTTTATTCAGCCACTTCCTCATGATGGAAAAGCTCCCATGGAAGCCATCTTGTCTTCCCTCCTTCTTGTCTCTTGCTCAGCACTTCATCTCCTCTTTTTTCATTTCTTCTTAATTCTTCTCTTCTTCATCTGAAATTTTACTCCATATAACAGATAATCAGAGTTGGAAGAGACCTTGTAGGTCATCTAGTCCAACCCCTCGGCCAAGCGGGACACCCTACACCATTTCTGACCAATGGCAGTCCAATCTCTTCTTGAAAGTCTCAAGTGATATGAGGGAAACTCTCCAGAGGATGTACAATAGGGCATCTGTCATACCTCTGGGACTCTGCAAATGAAGGATTTGTCTGGTAGGGTGATGGTTGGCTTGTCACTCAAAAAAAAAGTAACCCTTCCTGGTTCAACCTGCAAAGGATGGAGACTGAAGAATGGTGTAGAGCAGAATGTTGTACCTGAGAGAAGCTCAGGATCCCGTCCTCAGGAAATCCTCCATCAGGCAGAATGATTCATTTTGAAATACTTGTTTAAAATATTAATGACCCATTCAAGTAATAGGGAGATTGGGCAGAATGCATTTAAGTCATTAAGAAAATAAGAAAGCATGTGATTAATAAAAACCATCCAGGAACCCCATAGCTGAAACACATCTCCATTGGCCAGTCAAGGAAACACCACTAAAATAAAGGCCATGGTGAATTATTCCAGGAAGTCCCAGGGCATTTCTTAATCTTGAAAGAGTTTGGTGGCGGCAGCAGAAACTGTCAATTCCAAAGAGATCTTAGAGACTTAAAAGAGTTTGACTCATGTGTACCAGCAAAGCTGACTGAGGAATTCTGGGAGTTGAAGTCCACAAGTCTTAAAGTTGCCAAGGTTGGAGACCCCTGCTCTACATTAAGGGGATTGAACTAGGTGATCCCAAATTTTGATCTAATTCTAAAGCTGCATCACTTTCCAATCACAGTTGCCCAATTGACAGATCAAGAGACACAATTGTGGGTTCACAAATAAGTTTCCCTCTTGCTAAAATGGCACAGACTCCAGAGCTTTGGGGATAATGTGGACATTAATTTCTCCTGGGATACATCAAACACTAGCAATTCTTACTTCATCTCAGTGGATTTCCACAGATTAAATCCGTCCTAAGCCTAAAGAGGTTGTGGTGAAAACATGTTTATGTATCTACATGTTTAACACTATAACTGGGTCCTTTTACAGTTGGTGCTTCGATGAATGTGTATGTGAAGATTGAAAACCCCACTTGAGTCCTCTGAAGTCACCAAAGCATCACTTTCCCTGTAACATTCTCTGTTGGCTTGATCTAGAAGAAGGTCTCTTTCTGTGGCCAATGATTTGGCTTTTAGTGTTGCTGTGCACCTTGCCTGCAGCTGTGCAGATGGACCTGAGGCCAAACTGTTTGTGGAGGAGACCTTTCCAAGAACAAAAAGACTATTATAGACCCGGAGATCTCATTATCGGTGGAAACCTGCCTCTCTCACTTACTAAATTTCTACAGTTTCCTTTACATGAGCCTCCTGGTAATTGGGATACCTATTCTCTGTAAGTGTTTCTTTATTGTCTTTTGTCTCAGGGCAATGTGGAAAGGGCAGTTTTGAACATAGGGCAGACTTAAATCCCACCCAATCTCTGTTGAGATAGGACCTTCCTTGTTATAAGACACTGATTCTCTTTGATGATTGAATCTGCCTCTACTTCCCTTCTCAAATCCTCTGACTCTTCAGTGGTAAAGAACAGCTTGTCACCCAAGGGAGTCAACCTTTTCTCCATGTTCCTGAAGGCAAGATGCACATTGAAAAGAAACCAGTATGGACTGAACTTGGGGACAAATAATACTAGGCTCTTCTGACTTATTTCTGGACCAAATTCATCTTCCCATCTCGTTATTCTGATGATTTATAATGCCACCCTTCATGCTTGCATTACATTCTCTGAAGAGAAAGTCTGTCTTTTGTCCCACCAAGTCTGGCTTCCCACCAATTGCCTGTTAATCCTGGGCACTTCAAGGTCAGTGGAGCGAGCTTCCTTGGAGAATCCCCAACAAGAAGAGTTCCACCTTCTGACAAACTGAAAGGGTTTTTTCTACCTGGGGGCCATCCATCAGCTTAATCATTTCTAGCCAGCAAAAGTCAACCAGGTCAGACATTCAATTTAATTCAGTTTAATTTAATGTATGAGTTTATGAAGCCACTTAATTCAAAAGGACCCTGAGAACATGATAGGGTGCCAGATTGGGGGAAAGTGCTTGAGAACATAGGACAGAAGATGACGTGACTGGCTATAATAAAATGTGTAGTTTTGTCAAGATAGCAAGAGCAAGAGCACTTAGACTGATATACCATTTCATAGTGCTTTACAGCCCTCTCTAAGCGATTTACAGGGTCAGCCTTTTGGCCCCGACAATCTGGCTCCTTATTTTCCAATCTTGGAAGGATGGAAGGCTGAGTCAACCTTGAGCCACTCAGGATGAAACTGCTGGCAGTTGGCAGAATTAGCCTGGAATACTGCATTCTAACCACTGTGCACCATGGATGGATGGATAGATGGATGGATGGATGGATGGAAGAAAGGGAAGGAGGGAGGGAGGGATGGAGGAAGGAAGGAAGGAAGGAAGGAAGGAAGGAAGGAAGGAAGGAAAGAAGGAAGGAAGGAAGGAAGGAAGGAAGGAAGGAAGGAAGGAAGGAA
>NW_020720781.1:0-10650 GCF_900518725.1 Notechis scutatus
TACCCGCGAAAACTTAAGAAAACAAATAATAATTTTATATATATTAATTACATAATTACACACACACACACACACACACAAAGGTAGTCCTTGACTTACGGCAATTGAGCCCAAAATTTCTAAACCCATTTAAGTGGGTTTTTCCTCATTTTATGACCTTTCTTGTCACAGTTGTTAAGGGAATCGCTGCAGTTGATAAGTTATTAACCTGGTTAAGTAAATTCCACTGATTCTCTTTGTTAGAAGGTCACAAACATTGATCACATCACCCTGGGATACGGCAGTGGTCATATGAACCAGTTGCTAAGTATCTGAATTTTGATCACATGATCATGGGGATGCTGCAAAGGTCATAATTCTGAAAAAAGGTCATGTTACTTTTTTCAGTGCTGTTGTAACTTTGGTCACAAAATGAACTGTTGTAAGTTGAGAATATATTTGTATTCAGATGTATTTAGATGAGTTAAAATTCCAGGGTTAGATAAATTACAACATAACATATTGAAAAAACTTGCTGGTGTTTTAGCTGAACTTTATATATCCTATGAAATCCTATGAAATGGGTGAAGTGCTAAACAATTGAGGCAGTAAACATTGTTCCCATTGTTTTTTTAAAAAGTGGGAATTTAGTAAACTACAGAATAGTCCGCCTTCAGCAAATCACTTGAGGTACCCTTAAGTATCCCAGGGCAGTCTAATTAGCAAGTTAGCAAAGTATGGGCTGGGTGGATGATAATTTAGTAAATTTGCTTGAACATTCCATTCAAAAAGTGCTCATTAATGTTTGTTCATCCAACTGTGAAAAAATATAAAGTGAATACTACAGGATTCAATCTTGAATTCTGTATTCTTCAACACTTTTATTAATTATTTAGATGAATGGTGGAGGGAGCATTTATCTAATTCACATATGACATAAAATTGGATGGGATAAAAAGGTAGACAAATTCGGTTCCTAGTTTACCTGTAATAACACTTCCCAATTTGTACTTTCCACCACCAGTCCTTGAATTGGACATGCTGTGTAGCATATGCTGCCAAATCTAAAGCCTTGAAAGGGAAGCAAATTTACAAAGGTCATCTTCAATTTTGGGAGAAAAAACATATACAATGAATATTTAGCAAGTTGTAAAAAAACTATAAGATTAAATCAGATAAATATGCTAGATTTTCCCCTTTTATAATTTGCCTCATGAGTTGAAATGGCAAAAGAATTACTGATGCCATAATTTTAATCTATTCAAACCTGGCAGCTTTCTTGATCAAGGCATTTAAAAAATTGCTAAAATCGCTCTACCACCTATATAATTTAATATTTTTCATTTTTAGTATTAATTCCTGTTAGGGTTGGATTCCTCTTAAATTGGATCATTCCAACCATTTAGTACATGCATAATTAAATACTGAAAAGGTTTACAAATTGTGTGTAGTTAATTACAAATTCAGCATTTTGTGCAAAGGCATAAATACTTGCCTAATCCCTCATCTGCTCCAATTTTTCATTAAGGAACACATCACATCCATAATTCACTATAGCCTCCTCTATTTATATAAATAAAGCATGTCCTTAATGAAAAGCAACTTACAACAGTTTAGATAAATGAACCACTTTTTTTAATACAATAAATTGTTTTGAGAAAAGCATCAAGAAACCTGAATGATACCATGGATTAAAATCCTGGATGGGAATTGGGGAAGAAGGGACGGACTAACATATAATTGCTTATGTGTTTTATATACTGATAAGGCTGGGAGGTGATTTTTAATGACTTAACCAGCATTTAACCAGCATTGATACCATCAGGTATCAATATACTACCAGTATTCAATGTCATATTTAGATATGTAAGCAATTAGATTATTTCTAGACAATTAAGAATCAGAAAGTAAAGAATGAATGCTAGTTCCCAGTATTATTCCTATTAACAATTATATAGAAATTAAATATCAGTAGTGTAGAATTAATTTTCAACAAAAAATAAGTAAGGAGGGAGTTAGCAGAAGCTTATATGCAGATGATATGGACATATAAAGCTGTACTGTGCGGTTATACATTTTTGAGATTAATTTTTCATCTGTTCCCTCCAATATTTTATCTAATTGATTCGGTTTTATCTCAATTCCAAACTCTTCCATGTCTTTTTTATATCTTGCCTTGAGTTGTAAATATAGCCACCATTCTATTTTCATCCCTTGCTCTCTAATTTCTTGATTCATCATTAATCTTCCTTGGGAATTTAGTACATCATAATACATAATTTTTCTTCCAGTTTCTAGTGCGTTGGGGTGGATCAATGCCTCCATGACAGAAACCCATCCTGGAATCTTCATATAATGTTTGTGTTTAATTTCTTTCCACACCTTTAATAATGAACATCTAATTATATGTCTATTCAAGTGTGTGTAATTTCATTTTCTTTACTTGTTCCAATTCCCAATTTACCTTGTCAAGGGCTTTTTGAGCATCCAGAAAAACAAGTGTAGCCTATTTTTCTGGATGAGCCTCATAGTATTCCAGGATATCTAGTACTGTTCTTGTATTGTTTTTAAGTTGTCTTGTTGGAAGAAAACCATTTTGATCAGTATGTATATATCTACTTAATATTTTTTTTAGTCTCTCAGCCATTAAATTCATAAATATTCTGTAGTCGGCATTCAACAAAGAAATTGGTTTATAGTTGTTTATGTGGGTGATATCTGCGCCCTCCTTCGGTATTAATATGATGTATGCTTCTCTCCACGACCTTGGTAGCTCTGCCCCTTGAAGTATTTCATTATAAATTTCTAAAAGAATTGGGTCAAGAATTTCACCTAAATTTTTATATAACTCTGCAGGTAAACCATCTGTTCTGGGAGTTTTGTTGTTGTTTTGTTTACTAATTGCTTCTTTTATTTCCTCTATAGTAATCTCTTCATTTAATCTTTCCCTTTCTTCTTCTGATAGTATTGGAATATTTTATTCCTCTAAATACTGCTTAATTCTCTCTTTACTCATATTTTCTTGTTTATAGAGTTCATGAAAATACTCCAATACTATTTCCTTTTTCTTTTCATATTGTTTTGTATCTTTCCCTCCTTATCTGAACTGACATTGATTTAATGGCAACTGTTTTCAGAAACCAGTTGATTTCAGAAGCCATCTGTTGATTTCAACTGACCACTGTTTTTTAGGGAAACCAAAATTATTTGAAAAATAAATTAAGTTTAAATTATTTAACATGAATAATTGAACTCAACCAAAAGCAATACATTGTATATTTTTCTGAAGTAAGAAAATGCAATAACCATTATCCTGGATGAAAGAAATAAGGAACTATTTTCTTCAACTCTTACATATTTATGTCACACTCAAAATAAAAACAGAAAGAACATTAACCTTTTAAAAATAAGCATACTTACATTCTTAACATCATTCTCATGATGAAAAATGTATTCAAACAAAGCCTATGAAAAAACAAATGTAAAATATGTCATCAAATTGGAGGCAAATAAGATCTACTTACATTTAGAAATAAGTATTTTATTAGCTCATTTAAAATTAAAAGATTTAATAAAAATATTGAATGCAATAAAGAATTCACATTTTAAAAATCTATGTAATGTTACTGCCTTATTAGGCAAGAATTCTTAATCTTACATCTGAAATTAATTAATTACAACGTATAAACCATGTGATTCCCAATGACTAGGAGCAGTTTACAATTAAAAGGAAAATGTGCAAATACCAAAATATAAACACCCCAAAGGAAAATACAATATATAATCCCAAAATCAAGCAACCAATTAGTTGATAGAGGCTGACACATCATTCTATTCCAAAGTCTGGGAGAAAGCCAGGGAAATGGGATATCTTTTATGTGTTGCTGTTACTTTATTTATCAAAAAAGAAGTGGGGGTGTTCATTACTGGAAACTCTAAAAAATATCTTGGAAGATCAACTTTTGCTTTGAACAACTGATCATATTGTAAATACAGATAGTCCTCAATGTACAATGGTTCAAATTAACAACAGCCTAAGAAAGGGTGTTTTATGCCCTGTAAAGCAGGGGTCCCCAACCACCGGTCCGTGGAACAAGTCCTACCGGGCCGCTGGTTTGCTGGGTGCCGCCATCTTTTTTTGATGAAAAAGTGCTTCCGGTGAGGTCACCGGAAGCACTTTTTCATCAAAAAAAGATGGCAGCGCCCAGCTAATGCCGGTACCGGGCCGCGCCATAAAAAAGGTTGGGGATACCGGGCCGCGGCATAAGAAAGGTTGGGGATCACTGCTGTAAAGCACATCCAGTCATTGCCAAAGGTCACATCACCATCTTGCAGTCACATGATTGCAATCTGGGTACTTGGCAACCTGTTCTGTTTGCACTTACAATAACTTGCCAAGTGCCCCATAATCATGTGATCATCATTTACAATCTTCTCTGCCAGCTTCTCCAGAAAACCAATGGGAAAACAGGTAGGGAAGGGTGCAAGCTATTGCAACCTGCCAAGAGAATACACTCTCATCTTAGGAGGCTGGCTGAAAAAAAGCTCCCTGCAGAAGGATTTCGGCTCCATGCTTGATTTCATGGAACTGAAATCCTTCATGTCTGCTTTCATACAGCTGAAATCCTTTTGCGGAAAGCTCTCTACTGAAGCATTCCAGTTTGAGCTGAAATCCTTTGTGCCTGCTTGGACAGAGCTGAAATCCTTTAAGTAGGCATGGAACTGAAATCCTTCAGGAGGGAGCTCTTTCACCCAGCCTCTGGAGATGGCAGGGAATTGAAATCAAAATAGCATTTTCAGCCCTGAATGGAGAGGCAGTAAAGTAAGAAGTACAGAGTGTCTCAGGGGTGTAGGGGAGGCCCTGAGAGACCTGGCACAGGATGCATGCAAGTGTCTTTCCTCACTCAGGGGCTGAAAATATTGCTTGGATTTTGGCAGGAAGGAATTTCATTCCTGAATGGAAAGGCGGTAAGATAAGAAATACAGGGGTCTCAGGAGTATAGGAGAGGCCCTGAGAGGCCTAGTGCAGGCTGCATGCGTCTTTCTACTCAGGGGCTGATAATTGCTTTATCATGGCTGAGAAATTGCACTATACTGAATTTGTGCATCTCTCTTTTGGAAAAAAAAAAGTAAAAACACAAAAGCTATTAACATCTGTTTTAATTAACAGGCAAGGATTTAAAATGAACACATCAATATTAAACAAGCACATACCTTTGCCAACTTTGGTTTTTGAGCATAATTATTTAAATTCAGTTGAGACACATTGATGAAAGGACCATCAGGATTTGTGAGCATGGAGGCCTATAGTGGGAAAAAGTATCAAACTAAACAACAGACCATATTTGAATGAAATATACAACTCTGAGAAACCAATATGGTCCTTATAAAAAATAATACACGAGAATAAATTGTGACACTTGCACAATTCCCAGCTCTTGCCACTGCTCCTAGAGTTGAGTCAACTAGACTCTTATCCACTCCTCATAAGCAACAGCGGCGATGGAGCTTAATAAGAAATTGACTCTCCAGTACGCACCCAGAGTCATATAACTCGGACAACCCTCAGTAAAGTTTAATCAATAGGCATCTCCCTTTTTGGGAAAAAAAAAAAATTTCGCTTCACATTTTCCTTCTACTGTTAACATGTCTAAGCTACCCAATAATAAAGGTCACTGGGGTGGAATGAAAAGTTACTAATTTTTTAAAAAGTTATTACAAGTATTAATCAACATAATGAGGATAATAAAATAGAAATAATAAAGGGCACAGAAAAATATGGAACATATCATTTGTTATTCGTAACATGTAGAGCAGGTACCAAACTGTAAAAAAACAACTATAATTTGTTTGAAAATTCAAGAAAAGGCAACCGTGAAAGAATGTTCATTTATTTATTAATCAAAGATGTGTGATATAAGTATTGCTAAATACAGTGGGGCTTACAGGATTATAATACCACATTTTATTTTTTCCTCACTACTGTGCATAAATGGCTGTTTGTGTATTTTGTGGAACATTTGATCTTTAAGCAATAATAAGCAAAGTCTATTAGTATTATATAGAATACACATATTTTTCAAAAGTCTGATCATGAAAACAAACAAAGATGCTATTAGTTTTAGTAAGTTATTAATATAGCAGGAAGAAAAAAAAGTATGAAGGGGAAAATAACCCTAATAATCTTCCTATGCTGTATACATGTAGTTCCAATTTCCAAGAGTACAAATGTAGGAGGATCCTTACTGTTCCAAGCCTGACATATCTCCCTGAAGCACTAGTCATTGGACGGGCAGTGTGAGCAGTTCTTGGAGTCTTTAAGGCTTGTTCAATGCTACCTGGTCTCCCAGCCTGTGTGCTAGGTCGTACAAAACCTGTCAGGGGTCGCCCTGTTTGTGTCACTGGCCTGAAATGATCCAAACATGGAAGAGTATGATAAAATGATAAAACAGAAGCACTTATTACTATCTGCAAAATCAAAAAGTACGGATTGCCATATGAAACTATTAATATAGATGCATGTGTATATAATTCCATTTTCTGTGCACGAAATCATATATTACATTTCTCATTATTAAGCAGACATTCCTATAGGATTTACTCACTACCCCAGTAAATGGCACTTACATAATTCTTATTTTTTTGAGGGAGATCATCAATGTTATCTTTTACAATGTGATACCTCTTTCTGTATTGCTATTTTTGTTCACATTTTTACTGCTTGTAATGTATTCCCAAACTTATTTGGCTATAGAACATGTTGGGCTTTGAATATATTGAGAAAATGCACACCTATTAGTCCTTGAGTAGCTTCTTATCTCATTAAGGACTACAACAAAATTGTGGGTTTGTCATCCATAATGAGACAGAAAAATATCCCAGAACTTTTTGTCCCACTATAGAGAACAAAAATAATTTTAAGTTTGCATCCTATTAGAGCAAGAAAAAACATTAAAGAAAAAAATTAATAAATAGATTGAATCTCTCCTTCAGCTAGTTGTCCATTTATAATACAAAAAGCAATCAATGATGGTTTTTTTCACAGAACTTTATTAAATTTCTGATGGTATTTCATAGAATGTAGTCTGGAAAACTGATTTCAAACTAGATATCACACTTGTAATTTGGGAGGGGGGGTTAAAAAAAAATTAACAATGTATTTTATATGTCTATTTAATAAAACACAGCTGAGTAATTTCTTGACCCAAAGTTCAGTCCATGACTATAACTTGACAGGCATTTCTGAATATATAGGAAAAACCACAAAGGAGCTATAAAGAACTGCTATGATTCCTATAAAATGTATTTAAAGAGACTATTTTTTAAAATTTTAATTCCATTCTTTGGCAAGAAGACTTTTAAAGTAACTTAAAAATATAAATAATTAGATAACTCCTGTCTGTTCTCAGGCTTACAATACACAAAATTCAGGGCAAAATGAAAAGGGCTCAAGAGGGAGAAAGAAAAAAACACCAGCCCTTAAAGCTTATCTTAACCAGTTCAAATGAAAAGAACTTAATAGTAGTTGCCATCAGGATGACAATTACAAAAAGCTCAAATCAGCTAGTCTCAAAACATAAGAAATAAAATACATCTATTTTCTCTGTTATAATTCTGTGTGATGATTTATCACTTAAGTACAAGGAAAAAATAACTCAATCAGTTAACCTCACTAAGAAACTAAGTATAGTACCTGATAGCTTTGCTAGGCCCAGCGCCATGACCAGTTCCAGGTATTTTAAGCGAAGTACCAGGTCCTATTAAACAAACAAACAAAATAAAACAAACAAAATCATGATATTTATAGATACTTTCCTATATATGTTTCTTTTGCCATTTATCTTTTGGTTACCTCTCCCAGGTTTTTTTTAAATAAAACCCAAAGAGAGAAGATGCAAAGTACAGATCAATAGTGAAGTGCCACAAATAAAATCTATTTGCTATTTTTTTGTTTTTGTTTAAAAAAGCACTGCTTCATTTAATCACAACATCATAATTGGACTCAGTCAAAACTGTAAAGAGAAGATAATTCCCTTATGCAAACAAAATGCTACCTGTGAAGTGCTGGAATTACATTCATAATAAAGTAATTAAAACTGGACATTTTCATTAGTGCATTGGGGATTTTTCTTGAAAATCAATTTCTTAGCTTGTTGCTGTATTGATCAAATACAAAGTATACATGAAGATTATTTACTCACTAAAGACAACTGATATTTTATAGGCATATGAACGTTTTAACACAAAATGAAAGCTTGAATTCTAAAACTGCAATATTAATTGAAATAAAAATATATTACTTTATCAAAACTGAAAATAATAATTTTAAAGAAAAGAAAATACAAGATATTAGTTTAACTCAGTGGTTCCCAAACTTTTTCAGTCCACCGCCCCCTTTGTGCTAGAAACTCATCCTCAGTGCCCCCCACCCAGGGGTGGGATTTAAATTTCTGTGGACGTGGCCTAATTTGAGGGCGTGGCTTGCTGGTCATGTGACTGACTGGCGTGGCTTGCTGGCTGGGCGTAGCTTGCTGGTCACATGACCGGGTAGGTGTGGTTTGGTGGTCATGTGACTGGGTTGGCGTGGCCAGGTGACTGGCAAACCAAATACAAGTGGTCCTCACTTAATGGCGGGTTGTTTAGCAAGTGTTCTAATTTCTGACTGGCCTCCCCAGAGCTACTTGATCTGTTTTTGGAGTTTTGACAGCCATGCACACACATACACGTGACACACTCCCTTCTAACCCTACTGGAGTAGGTCATTGGACTAGAATCGGCAAAGCATCTCTGATTAGATTCTAGCAGTGAATAAAATCTAATCAGAGATGCTTTGCCGATTCTTGTTGATTTGTTTTATTTGTATTTCTTTATTTTATGTTGCTGAATTGCATTGACATGTGTGTCCCTTCTTGTGCACAACCCAGAAACTTTTGTGATTCTTTGCAGCAAAAATTACCGACCTCTGGCTTTGCTCAACTTTTCAAACGTGCCACCACTGCCGCGTTTTAGGTGCCAGCCCTGCAGGTCCACCCCATTGAGCCCACTGCACCAGAGGGATTTGCCCAAGCAAGTCCGAGCGAAGCAGTGCACCAAGTCAATGGGGTGAGCCTGAGAGAGGGAAAAAGAGAGAGAGAAAAGAAAGAGAGAGAGAAAGAGAGAAGGAAGAAAAGAACGAGAAAAGGGAAAGAAAGAAAAAGGGACAGATGAAGAAAGAGGGCGGGATGGAAGGGACAGAAAGAAAAAGAAATAAAGAAGGAGAGAGGGAGGAGAAAGATAACGAGATATCTATTCTAGTCCAATCACCTGCTCCAGCAGGATTAGAAGGGAGTGTGTGTGTGTGTGTGTTCTCCTTGTAATTTATCAGTACATTTTGGTTTTGCCTTCTTCAGAATTGGCACTTTAAAACATTGGGGAAAAGTAATTTTTTAGGGTGAAGATCTGGTCCAATGGATCCTATTTAGTCTCAACAAAATGTGAGAGCTTCCTGATAGTCTTGACCATGTTTCGTCCACAAAACGTTTAATAGAAGCCAAAGATGTTTCAATGTGCTGGCAAAGATGTTTCAATGTGGAAAAGGACCTCAGACTAAACTAGACCTCATTTCAATCTGATGCATTTGGTCTGTCTTGTCTCTCTCTCTCTCTCTCTCTCTCTCTGTATATATATAACTGTAAAAGTCTGACTCACAGACGAACACAATACAGAAGCCTGATGATGGCAGATGAGATTCTGCCGAAACGTTGCTACAACTTTAAAAGCACAACTATAATGAAGTGGGAAAATACCCAAACAAAGCCGAATACCATATATATATATGGTATTATATATATATATATATATATATATATATCCCCCTCCCAGACTGGCTTTGTTCTACTTTCCCAATGTGCCTGCAGGGCCGGCGCTTTGAACATGGATGGATGGATGGATGGATGGATGGATAGAGAGACAGAGAGAGAGACAGGTAGGTAGGTAGGTAGATAGATATATTGGTAGATGGGTAGGTAGGTAGGCAGGCAAGCAAGCAAGCAGGCAGGAAGACAGACAGACCTTTTGGATGGATGTATGGATAGGTAGGTAGGTAGGTAGGTATTGGTAGGTAGGTAGGTAGGAAGACAGACAGGCAGACCTTTTGGATGGATGGATGGGTAGGTAGGTAGGTAGATAAGTAGGTAGGTAGGTGGGTAAATATTGGTAGGTAGGTAGGTATGTAGGTAGGTAAGTAGGTAGGTAGGTAGACAGAAAGACAGGCAGGCAGGCAGGTAGGCAGGAAGGCAGGCAGACAGACAGACCTTTTGGATGGATAGACAGACAGACAGACAGAACGCGACAGCGGCGGCACTTTGGGAAAGTAAAGCAAAGCTGCCTGCCCTGGGCTTCCTCAACCCTGCCCTGCTCCAGGAACGAGGGAACAGCACCGCCCTCTACGACGTGAGTGCCCTGAGAGGGGGGGCAGTTTGGGAGGTTGATCCCTGGCAGGAGGGGCACCCTGTGAACTTGCTGTCAGGCAAGGCAACTACAAAGAGGGGCGGGCTTGGCTGAGCAGGATCCTGGATATTGGGCATGTGGTCAAAGCCCCCCTTCCTCTGCCTCCCCCAGGTCAGGGGTCTGCAACCTTAAACATTCAAAGAGCCATTTGGACCTGTTTCCCACAGAAAACAAAACACCGGG
>NW_020720782.1:0-10647 GCF_900518725.1 Notechis scutatus
AAGAAAGAAAGAAGAGAGACAGTAGGAGACAGGTACATAAGAGATAGGTAAATATGATAGATAAAAGAGAAACAAAACTCTAGCTATGGAGATCAACCTGAATACCAGAAAGGTCTCAATAGTTCTTAAAAGAAGCTTTCATGTAAAAATCAAAAGGAGTTTTCAACTAGGGGCAAAATAATTTTATGTACTTATTCTCTACTAAAAGGGGGAAAAAACCTCCAAATAAGAAACGTTGGAGGAATTTATTTATTTACTTATTTAAATCTATATTGTTGTTTTTAGTAAAACCATCTAGACAGCAAAATTAAACGTGAGCACATCTTTACACATTTGGATGTTGCACTCATTTAGTCTGTTCAGACACAGATAGCTACAAACTTACCCTATTCTGACCACTTTTATGCAGACTGGGCAGCTTGAGGAACAAGTCACAGAGGCCACACCTTTCCTCATTCAGTCCCCTTACTGCTGTATCATACAACACTACCTACATTTTGAAGTGATGGCTTCAAATCAGCCAGCTTCTCTCAGGCTTTATTTGTCTCATTGGCAGAAAAGCCTGCTTCATTTGGTTTTCTCTTCTCCTGGCTTGAGATCTAAGGAAAGGTATTGGACCTATTATTTCAGTGTGGCCCAAAATGAGAGCCATGTTCTATGAATGGACCTCAGGCTATAAAAGAAGTCCTGAGGCCAAATAACCCACAGCGGTTTACCAGCTCAATGTTTCAGTGCCAGGACATTTATTTTGGCATGTGGTAGCATGACTGCATGTTAAGAGGATCTCTGCCCCTTGGATTTGAACAGAATAGGGATAGTGTCTGTGAACATTGCTTATTCTTAAAGAAATCTTGTTTTCTGTTTGCAAGGTCTATGCTATCATATCTGCACATATGGAGAGATGTGGGCATCAGAACTCTTTCAGAGTGGTAGACCACCAAGAGACATTCTTAGGGAAATTAAAAATATTGTTTTGCTAAAGGTCATGATTTCACTTGACTTAGATGTTGATGTGGAGGAAGGATTAGAAATAGATTGGAGACAGTGGTGAGATTCAAATTTTTTTACTACCGGTTCTGTGGGCATGGCTTGGTGGGAGTGGTGTGCCTTGTTGGGTGTGCCTTGTTGGGTGTGGCAGGGGAAGGATACTGAAAAATATCCATTCCCTCCCCACCCCATTAACCTGCTTTCCAGCTCCATTCTCCTGTGCAGGGCAACAGAAGAAGACCCAGCCGATCAGCTGGGACTCGGGAGGCAAAGAATAGATGCGGGCGGGGCCAGTCAGAGGTGGTATTTGCCAGCTCTCCGAATTACTCAAACTTTCTGCTACCAGTTCTCCAGAACTGGTCAGAACCTGCTGAACACTACCTCTGATTGGAGATTTGTGAAGGCAGGGTATAATCGAAATGAAAAGTCAATAAAAGAACAGGAGTAGGTAATGTCCATATTCTGAATACGAATTATTGTTTGTTCTGCTGGCTTTTATGTTCCCTCAGCAGAACTAAGGCGAGAAAACAGTGGTAGGAAACTCTTGTACTCTGCTTCAGAAACCATGGGTACTATTAAAATTACATTTTATTGTTGGGTCTATAAGCCTCATACTGAACATAAATTGTTGAGCAGCAGTTATGATATGGTAAATGTGAATAAACAAAATATGAACGCTTTGACTTTCTGTTCCACAGTATAATCTGATCCTCAAAGGCTTTTAGTCAGTTCAGAATATGAGCAAGCACTGTACATTCTTTCTGGCTTCTATGAAACTTATTAAGTTAAAATGATCAGATAAATAGGTTCCCAACAGTGCTAGCGGTATAAAATGTTCAGCTATAGTAGTGGTGGCTTTAAAACTTGTCTGTAAAAGTTGTCTATTGCCACAAATAGCTGAAAAAGCCAGCAAGGTGCTAGGATGGACATCTTGGGAGAGAGAGGGCATCAGTTCTGTCTCTCTCCTCCCCCCAACACTTAGCCTTGACACAACATGTAGTGGCACAACATTTTCTTTCTTTCTTTTTCATTTTGCTCTGTCCTTATGATAGTTGCCTTCGGAAACGAGAGTGAGACCACCTTAAGTGATCCTTATCTGCATTTCCTCCTCTGTTCAAACACCATCCAAGGGCAGCCTTAACATGCTTAAAATCTGATGGGTTTGTCACTTTATCTTAGAGAGAAGTCAGATTGCAGTGATCTACAACAGAAGTGGTAGAGGCAGGATAGAGATTGGCAATGGGGACAGCAAAAAGAAAAAAAAAGGGGACAGCAAAAAAAAGGGAGACTCCAGCCTAGTTGAAAATTACAGACAGACCAGATCTCTTTATGCTGCATCGCCTGTAAAGTCATTGAATCAATTATTAACCAATCGATTATCCTCCACTTAGAGACAAACAATCTACTCTCTAACAAACAATTTGGTTTCAGAAAAAAATCTATCCTGTAATCTGCAACTCTTACACTGCAAAAACATATGGATTACACAACTTGATCAGGGCAAAGCAATAGACACAATTTACATAGACTTCTGTAAAGCCTTTGATTCAGTGGTACACGACAAACTACTCCTAAAATTAAAATCTTCTGGTATCTCTGGACACCTGCATTACTGGATAGAAGCATTCCTGTCAAACAGGCAGCACATGGTCAAAATTGGGAGCATCCTATGAAAACCTGTACTTGTCAACAGTGGTGTCCCCCAAGGCAGTGTTCTAGGACCAACTCTTTTCATACTCTACATAAATGACCTCTGTGATCATATTAAGCGCAACTGTGTTCTTTTTGCTGATGATGTAAAGCTATTCAACACCACCGACAATACTGCTAACCCTTCAAAAAGACCTCGACTATGTGTCAGAATTGTCAAACAAATGGCAACTTCAATTCTCAACAAATAAATGCTCTGTCTTACATATTGGCAAAAAAAATATATTAGAAAATAAAATACAAGCTGAATAGTCAAGACCTTGTTGATGACCCAAACTTTGTCAAGGACCTTGGAGTACTCATATCTAATGATCTAAGTTCTAGATCCCACTGTAACTACATAGCCAAAAAGGCATTGAGAGTTGTAACCCTAATCCTGCGTAGCTTTTTCTTTGGTAATATCACTCTACTAACTAGAGCATACAAAACATTTGCTAGACCAATACTTGAATACAGCTCATCAGTCTGGAACCTGCATCTGATATTAATACAATTGAGAAAGTCCAGAAATATTTCACAAGAAGAGTTCTCCACTCCTGTACTCATAGCAGAATACCTTATGCCACCAGACTTGAAATTTTAGACCTAGACAACCTAGAACTACGCTGCCTTCGGTTCAATCTAAGTATAATACATAAAATTATATATTGCAATGTCCTACCTGTCAATGAATACTTCAGCTTCAACCACAACAATACAAGAGCACACAATAGATACAAACTCAAGGTAAACCGCACCAAACTTGATTGCAGGAAATACGACTTCAGCAACAGAGTGGTCAATGTCTGGAATACTCTACCTGACTCCACAACCCTAAAAACTTTAACCTTAGACTGTCTACTATTGACCTCACCCCCTTCCTAAGAGGCCTGTAGGGGGCGTGCATTAGCCCACCAATCGTGCCTACTGTCCCTGTCCTATTGTTTCTTTTATTTTTCTTATATGTATCCATTTCATGTTTATACTTATACCTGTTATCTAATAATCGCTTGACAAAATAAAATAAAGAAAGAAAAAATAAAAAAACAAATGTCATACCTGGATAGTTTCTGCCCAGTACATGGATGTGAGAAGAGCAATGAACAACAGCCCTGTAACTACTGTGAAAACAGATACTAATGTTTTACTGAAATATATGAAAACTCTAAAAGGCAAATATATATTACTATCTGACTGGGCCAGGTTCATTCAAGATATGAAATTTTAATTATATATAAATAAAAGGAAGAACCCATCATGATGGCCCTCTACTATTGTTTTCTTATATCCTCCCCCTATCTCACTTGCTGTATTTGTATCCACTCAGCATCACTGCCTCAATTTTTTTCCTCCCTTTTGCTTCCCAAGCTGATTCTCTTCCTTCTCAATACTGGAGGCTCCACAGAGTTTGAGACAGGATGGATTCACATTCACAGGAACGCCTGCTCCATCCTACCTCCTATATCTTAAAGCTCACTGATACATCTCACACACAATCTTAGAACCCAATCCTTGTTAGGCCCAGTTTGGTGCTTTTTTTCTGCTGATTTAAGCAATGTGTACCAAAGTCTTGCCTCATCCTGCCTTTAAGCTCAAGTAAGCCATTATTGATTACTCCTTCCTCCATGCCCAAAATATATAGAGGCTCTACAATGCAAACTATAGCTAAGGTTACATTTGTTGGAAAGACCAGCTGGCTTCAAAACTATAGTGTCTAACTCTCAGATTTTGGAGGGAATATATATGTCAGATCTGTGTATCTGTCATTTCTTCGGTGGAAGAAGAAAAGGGGGGGGGGGGGGGGAGACTGATAAAGAAATCCTTTCTTGATGTAACCTGTATTTAATCTTATATCAAATTTGTATAACCTACACATGATACAATGGAGGGAGAAAACCCAGATGGCTGGAACCTATCACCTGAGAGGCACAGCCAGGAGATGAGAAGACCATAAAAATTCCCCAGTGAGATGTGTCCTGGGAAACTGTGAGAAAGATCGTTCCTACAGAGGGGAATTAACATACTGGCTTTTGTTTCTCTAAATACACATTGAGATAAGGGGAGGGGTTCTAAACTCCCTTATGTATCCCTGTATGCCTGAGGAACCTCAAACGCTGCTTTGAACTCCTACATGAATTGTCTCATCTCAATAAAGGATTCCTTTTGATACGTTTGGTTTTCAGAAATTCATTCTTGTTAATTGAATGGGAAATAGTTCTGTAGCCTGACAATATATGAATTTGACTGTTGTCTCTGTTCTTGACAAGCTCATCTTTAAGATAGCATGCAGTTGCATAATTTGGTTATGGCAACCACACCTGTGTTAAAGCCGCCTAATTGCAGCAGCCAATGGCAAATGTGAAAGTACAAATGTGCAAGACTTAATAGAGATTGAGAAAAATGTGCTGGGCAGAAATTCTACCAAGCTGGAGAAAAAGGATACTTTATTGAGCCAAATATTACAACCAAAAACATGGAGGACAGATAGAACACATGATATGAAGGTCAGTAATTTGCAACTAAGATCAATTAGTGATTTAAAAGGATTATCCACCATCAGGATGAAAGGGGAAAAATATGGAGAAAGGAAATAATTGGAATGGCAAAGACAGTGAGAAAAAAGTCTATGGCAAAATTAGGTAGTGATGACAGGACAGGGGCATTTCCATTTCTCTCAACAAACTCAGAATACATCTCTGGTAATATACACAACAGGTAACTTAACTTCGCCTCCAAGATGAGGCATACCAATGCATTATATACTTTAGGTCAGGGATGTCCTTTTGGCCCATGGGCCGGATGTGTCACATTCTGACCATGCCCACCCCCCGGTTTAGCAAAGGGGAGGAAGTCCCGATATGTCATGTGATGACGACACAATGTGAGTTTGACACCCCTGCTTTATGTCAATGTTTCTTGAACATGGCAACTTTAAGATGTGTGGACTTCAACTCCCAGAATTCTGAGAGCTGAAGTCTATACATCTTAAAGTTACCATGTTTGAGAAACACCACTTTATATTATGGTCGGATAACAACCAATTAAAGGAGAGTAGGGGAGGAGGCGAAGGAGGATACTCTTATTCTTCTACCCTAAATGACAACTTAAACTACGGGCTGGGGACCAGATGAGGCAAAACTTGCGTGATCAAGAGGAAAGATTGGATCATATGTGGTGGACATGTCCACAAGCTAAAAAAACATTGGATGAAAATACATACCTGGTTGGAAAAAATGATGAAACAGCATATAGACATGAAACCAGAAATATTCTTATTGGGCATTCTACCAGAAAATATGATGAAGAGACTATATACTTGATTTTACATGTATTAACTGCAGCTAGAATTGTATACGCTCAATAATGAAGTGCGATGAGATTCCGACAGATGAGAATGTAATTAAGAAAATATTAGAATGTGCAGAAATGGAGAGACTAATGCTTACTATTTAGGACAAAGAAGAAACTAAATATTTTTTGACATGGGACTTGTTTTATCGATGGCTAGACAATAAAAACAGAAGTTAGAAAGAAAGGGACACAAAAAGGATAAATGTTAAAATGGGAATTTGTTAAAATGGACAAACAAAATATTATTGTTGCTACAGTATTAATCTTATTGTGATGAATGATATTGTAAACACTTTGATTATGATCACCTAAAAAAAAATTGTACCCAGACAACACACTGATTGAAATGGAATTTTTATATACTATATTAATAAAATAAATAAAACTTGGAGGGAAAAAAAGAAGAAGAAAGATTGGCATTCCAGGACATTATTGTGCTGCTGGGAATTGCATGTTGGGACAGAGTGTACATAATGCAGAGATGTGACATTATCCACAATTCCAATGTCTGTATATTATGCACAATAGGTACTTGAAATCTTAATGCAGGAAAGATTGTATATCTCTCTAGGTTACCTATTCAGGAATACGATTCATAAATGGCATGTGGAAATGAATAGTATGACTTGCTGAAAAAATAGATGCAATGAAAAGAAATAACTAATATCCATGGAAAAGAAATAACTAATATCCATGGAAATGAATATGCTGAATATGCTGAAAACCTTTTATTCTAAGAATATTAGTCTAATAGTAAAATTAAGTTCATTTAGATTTAAATGAGATTAATACAAAATAAATGTTAATTTTGTATTCATTGCAATACAAGAAAGTTTTTAATTCAAATATGAAATGCAAGTAAGGGGACTGTTGAACTGCATTGAATAACAAATTCAGATTTGCAGGAAACGATACAGACTCTTAGTAGATATTTGACAATAAGATATAGACTTTCAAACAATCTAATTCTACCAAACATTTTGCCCCACAATGGTATATTTTTTGAAGTTTTTATTTTCATTTATATTTTACATAACCATATATTGGGCTTGTCATTTTGTTTACCACTTTGTTTTTTTGTCATTTAACATTTGTAATCTCATGAAATTTATCTTTGTGCTTATGGGGAATTTGCCAAACATTCTGAAAGAAAGAATGTTCAAGAGAGACCCTAAAACAGAAATATTACCAGCATAATTGTATGCTTCCATGGGAAAGGAAATCAGAGAAATATGACTTGCAGAAGAACACTGAGATGAGATGTGATTTAAAACAAACATTCTTAGAAGATGGGGAAAAGGACATATAATCAAATGCAACAATGGAGTGAGGAAAGCTAAGTAAATACCTGTTTATAGGATTTACTTACACAATCCTGTGGTAATTCTATGTCCCAACAAGCAACAGAATAGTGGGCTACCAAAACAGATCCTGTGGAGTTATGGTGACACCTGGTGGTTCATTTGTTCCTGAAATATCTTCAACGATATGGAAAATTGAACACTCTCAAATGTTTCTGTGTGTCTAAACCAGGGCAAGAATAAACAACAATGCAAAACAGGACAACCGTATAGTTCTCTGAGTGATGAGGAGAAATTCTGTTGAAATGTGTTTGAATAATTAGTAGCTCGGGTTTTAGTTAGGCTTGGTTTGAGCTCCAAGCTTGGCAATTTGGTTTCAAATGTTTTGTCACCTGATGATGTTTCCCCAAATGGTGATGAAACTTTTGCAATCAAATTGCCAAGCTCGGAGCTCAAACCAACAGGAGATATTCTGTGCTTGTGCAGAACAAAATTGGAGACTTCTAGATAATCAAAGAGAGATGCAACCTGGAATTAAGGATAAACTTCCTAACAGTGAGGACAATTAACCAGTGGAATAGCTTGCCTTCAGAAATCGTGGGCGCTTCATCGCTGGAGGTTTTTAAGAAGAGTATATTTAAGAATATGGTCTCCTGCCAGAGCAAAGGGCTGGACTAGAAGACCTCTAAGGTCCCTTCCAGCTCTATTCTACTCTGTCTCAGATCTCCAATCTCCGCCCTTGAGTGGCAAATTATATGCCCTTAATTGGCTCAAGTATTAAGATTTGTTTCCCTCCTTAAAGGGTAGGCTAAGAAAAGCTAACAGGGGTCCCACCAGACTGCAGTTAAGATGTACTGGTTATGGGGCTGAAAGATAACTCCATTGACTGGAGAAATAAACTGTTTTCCTTCTATGGCTGTATCTCAGCGATAGTCTCACATATAAGAAAAGAACAGGCTAGCAAACCCTATCACTCCTCCTGGAACCTTACTAACTCCTGACTTAGAATATCCATAGATTTTTTGCAGTCGTGGCAACTTCCCATAGAGTGTTGAAGCTAACCTCTCACTCTGAGAAGCAGCCTAAATTTGCTTTTCAAACAACAAAACACTGCAACACCGATCTGCTTGCATCTATACTATTTAATCCAGGGTCAAGTGATACTATTTCAACAGCCTCTCTTTTGTATTTAACATATCACCCTATTCTTTATCAGAGATTCACAAAGTTCCCTAAATTTATATTGTTGAAAGAATCTGTTTAACTCCAAAACATGTCAGTCAGCCCTCACTCTCCTCTACTCTTTGAGTTCTTGTAAAAAAAAAATCTTCCTGGCAAAAGTAATGTTTCTCCTAAGGGCAAAATACAAGCACTTTTCTATTGGGCATTTGCAATTTTTGGTTATCTTTTTCTCTGGAAACTGAAATGTGTTGCAAATCTCCTGGGTCTCTTTGCCAGCAAAATTTCAAGAAAGCATTGCAAAGCCTGTCTTCTCTCTGCTGGACCTGCTAGCAATAAAATACAATGGGAAAGGCCTGAAGCTATTTAGACCAATTCTGTACTGTACAGCGTTTTTTCTGTTATCAGAATGCCAGGAGCTGGAAGTGAAACATACTTAAAGCTCATTCGGTTTAGGCACCAAGCACTGCTGTAACCCAGCCCCGCTACATGGCTGCCTCACCCCATAGCTCAATCTGTGGACTCCAAAGTCCACAATCAAGTCACTTACAACAAGCCCTTTTCTTCAAAGGGGAGACGTTAAGCACAAACAACAGTAAACATCCTACACAAAAGGATGCAGGCCTTCACATAATATGCCCATTAATGCCTTGCATAAGAATTATGGATTTATTCAATTGTCCACTTTTTATTTTCTTGGCCATCCAAAGTATTCTCAGAAGTCTTCACCAAAGTGTTAGTAATCTTCCTAACCTGTTTCTTCAAAATACAACTTTTGTTTCGATAGAGTATCACAAGGAAAACCATTGCCTGCACAATTCTGATCTTTCTAGATATAGGCACATCCCAGCATCTGAATAATTTTCCAAGGCCTTTTATCAAATATTAATTGGTGTGGCATTTTTCCTGACTGCTGGTTCCTTAACTCTAGAACCATGATGATGAACCTATGACCTATGTGCTGGAAGTGGCATGCAGAACCATCTCTCTGGGCACGCGAGCCGTTGCCCCAGCTCAGTTCCACCACCACACATGCGTGCACGCCTCCCGCCAGCCAGCTGATTTTCAGGTATTTGCCGTGCATGCATGGGGGGCGGGGCGCATGTGGGAGACATGTGCGCATCACAGGGAGGACCACAGGGGGGGTCCCACACACAGGCGCAAGGGGCAAGAGGAGCACAGGGGGGGTCCAGCGTGCATTGCATTATGGGTGCAGGCACACATGCACATGCATTTTTTCTGTTTTCAGCTGTCAAAGTCATGTCATCAATATAGTCCATCTTGTTGATCTTTCTTCCTCCGATTGTAAAGTCACATTCATCTTCTTCCAGTCCAGGTTCCCTCAATATATATATTAATGTATAGGTTTAACAAAAAAAAAAAAGGGGGAGAGTATAGAGCCGTGATGGCGAACCTATGGCACATGTGCCACAAGTGGCACGCAGAGC
The DNA here is from genome assembly GCF_900518725.1 of Notechis scutatus. Next base: position 9,956 of record NW_020720782.1, read on the forward strand.
CATTTGTGTCAGCACGCAAGCCGCAGGTAAACTTACCTCACTGCGCATGTGCGCGCCTCACAGCTGATTTTTTGGTTGGTTTGAGGCCTTTTTCGGCCTCCCAGATGCTTGGAAAAAGCCTCTGCAAGGCTTTTCAGGATGAATAGGCCCATTTTGTCACTTCCTGTAATACTGGAAGTGATGAAATGGGCCTATTATTCGGCTTGAAAAGCCTTGCAGAGGCTTTTTCCAAGCCTCTGGGAGGCCAAAAAAGGCCTCAAATCAGCCGAGGTGCAGTCCAGGTAACAGGATGGCGAGGGGATTGCACACGCATGTGCAGTTGGCATAGTGGGGCATGCATTGCATTCTGGGTGCTGGCATGCGAGTGCGCGCATGCTGACACGCATGTAATTTTTGGCACAGGAGCCCAAAAAGGTTAGCCACCAATGGTATAGAGCCTTGTCTCCTTCCCACGTGCCAAAGAGTTTACTCCATTGTATAAAAAGTTCTTAAAATCACACTCTGCATCTAAAACTCATCCATCTTCTAAAGGTGGATTTGTTCATTTGCATACTAGAACTGGGCTTTAGACAAGAAAGTGTACAGAGTTTAACAGCTGGCTTATTATTGTTAAGAGATGAAACAATGCCCCTGCAGTGGAACATTGACAGCCTTTCTGGGAAAGAGTTCTTGCAAACAAATAAATAAAAAAA